>MU172431.1:8541-52083 GCA_016695485.1 Suillus hirtellus | reverse complement strand
ATCTCCGGCTCTACCTTCGGGTAGTCTATACTCTGTTAGTTTCTAGTTCGGATACGTCTGGATTAGCCTTATACGCATTTCCGATATCCGGAAGACATCCGGATATATTACGATACTCGTCCGGACCTTCGGACGCGTCATCGTAGTACTTTGAAATAAGGGACAGTACTTGGGAAAGGGGCACAGCGCACAAGCTGAGGCCGAAGTCCTTCGGATCTGATCCTACGAGAGTACGACCTTAACACTAAGCAACTACCGGAAAGATCAATAAGCAAAGGTCCAAGGCTATGTATGAGGCATAAGCAAAGTGAACAAACGCGAGTCAGAAATGAGGCATAGGTTAAAGGATCAGTAAGCATACCAGTAGTAAGTATAGCCGAGGTAACAGAAACAAGGAATACCGGATAGGCTGTGTAAACGTTACATGCACAGGAAATGAATTAAGAAGCTTATCGTATCTCGGATAGGAAATGGATCTATACATCAGATCAGACTGGATCGGATATGGTCCGGACGAGATGTGTGGATATGTGTGCAGAGGTGCAGGGATCTGGATGGGTACTAGAGACATGGATAGGACATCCGAAGGTCCGGATGGGGCGTGGGAATATTATCGGATGTAGGTCCGGAATACGGGATATGACACAACAGCTTTTAATTGATATGGCCTTGAAAAGCATGGCGTCGAGAATCGAGATCGAGTGGGGCCATCAAGTCATTGATTCGAGCAAAGTGAAGATGCAGTGAAAGTCATGTTCACGAATGGTACCAACTTCCAAGAGGCAATGCATGGGTGAATCAGTCCCCTTGGGCTTTTGACTGGCATCTATCCTTCGGGTCACACTGAGGCGGGTCACACCACGGGTGCAATATCTACCCCTATCCAAATCTTTCATGCATCCTTGCCCTCGTTCCTCTGGCTTCAAAGCTTCAAGCTTGCAAGTACCATCTAGATTTGCCCATCACAATGGCACTTCACATAATAGCACATTGATGTGTCTTCTTCTGGACTCACTTCCTCCTAAACATCAATTTCTTCAACAGTAGTGTTCCCTTCCTGGACCAGAGTGGGCTTTGTCATCAGCATGGCAACAACCTGGCTTTTTGCTGTTGCCCTAGTATGAATTCCATCTACCCAAAGAATGTGCCAAGAGGATTTATCCAGCCTTTGGCTACTATGCTGGGTCTTTTGTGTATTGTGGGGATTCATCCTAGGATGGTACGATCCGGCATGCACCGATCATGAGACCTTGAGACTGGAGTGGAAGTGGACAGGTAAAGTCGCAGGACTGCATCTTCAGGAACTCTAATTAATATCATGCATACTGAAGATCTTATCAAAGATTTGGCCATAATTTTGGGTTCTTCATTGGTGTGGATGTTGGAGTTCGTGGTCATGTTATGTTTCTGGGGGAATTTGCAGTGGAAAGATCCGATAGCGACATTTTGGTGGTTTATCGCCTTGGGTCTGGTGTTTCGTGATGTCGATGAGGGCGACCCGGAGAATGATCTGGACTTGTTTGTAAATTCTTCGTTGGTAGGTATCTCATTTAGTATCTATAACCAAGCTAATATTAATTATGTTCAAGCTCCATGAGGATCATGATTTCACAGCACAACCACGTAGATTACTGCTTCCGGGAAACACAGTGCAGTCTGACACTTTCCAGTAATTTTCTTGCATTTCCCCAAATGAAAAATACACCCTGTTGTCTTTCAATAGAATCTGAAAATACAATCAAACTATCCTTTCGTTGTGTCACAAATATTAATCAATATATATGAGACTTAGTCGCGATTTTGTTCTGGTTGGCCCCAGCGCTCTTGACTCTCGACTAGGACTGTACATCCGAAGTCTGAATGCTCATGGCATTGGGCTATCTCTTCTAGACCTGGTTCTTACACATCTTTCCATATCGCTACACATGTCGTAGGCGCCTAGGGTGTGCGCCCCAAATGAACCCTCTTTCAAATTCTCCATATTCATTCCTCATCGAACACTAATTCAATGCCTTCATCCCTTGCGGCCGCTATCGCGGCCTCTTGTCTCTCCTTAAAGTGCATTTTCAATGAAGTAAGAATGTCACGTTGCCCTACAAAACAACGTCAGAAAACCCCGCAACGACTTTCCCGACGACCCACCTTCTAGGTAATGTTTGAGCATTAATCTTACCGCCGGGCGTATGGCAGCATCGTTCTCATCCGGGAGATCGGGAAGTAAATCGCACTTCTTCTGAACCATTTCTAACAACAGCTGTGCTGCTTCCAAATCGTCCTCATACCCTATCTCATCCGGGGTTTCAGCCACCAATCGCCTCACTTCGTTCCAGAGTCCTTCCACACCGCTTGCAAGACGACCGATCGCCCACTTGTTAGATGACCCACCTAGCTGTAACGTAATTTTATCATCCGGGTTTTGTGGCAGCGAGAAACCATATCCGAGGATCAGTTCGTCATTCGCTTTGAGCCCATAGTTGTTGAAGACTTCTTCGCCAAGAGGCGTCGTGGTATGCGAAATGATGGAAATAGTGGCCGACTCATCCCTTTCTTGGGTACTTCCTTCTGGATACGACGTGCACCAAGAAACAGGCTGCCCCCGAGAATGGTTGAGGATATCCACGCCAGGAAGCATGAACGGATAACTCGAAGAGGTGGTCTGCAGCGTAGGAGATCGAGACAAAAGTGTGGACGGAAATGCGCGGGTTGAAAGATACGTCGATGCTCTTAGATATTTGTCCCTGATCTGGTTTGAGGAACGTACGTGGGGAAAGTAAACATGGGAGACGTGTACCAAGTGTATCTTTCAGCACAATCCAGATCAATGGTGTGGATGAACGTTTGACATGTATTCCACTCAGTAATCCAGCATTTTTGATGATCGCGCATAGCACCATATATATTGGTTCTTCAGAAAGCCTTGAGTTGAGATGACATGAACTGAAGGGGCGTTAGTAGTGCATCATCTGGAGGTGGAAGGCTTTTTAAGTAGGGAAGATGTCGAAGGACATCGGGAATTTGACTGTAATGTATTATGATTATCAGATACGCACGTAGAGAGACGATATTAGTTCAACGTACCTTGAATCGGGGAAGATCCAGTGTAAACATAAGTAAGTGCAAATAAGCTGCCTTTCCGACCACGACTGCAGGTCAACGAGAGTTGATTCGCCAAATAGCGCTGTCAGAGCACGCAGGGAACACTCCACGTCGATGGCCAGTGAAAATGGACAAGACACAATTGTGGTGTCGGCATCGATAGCGTCTTGCGCGATAGCAGAGAGTCCGAATTTGTCTGGCGGTGAAATTAAATGGCGGAAAGGATACAAAGTGTCTACGTATTAGATCGAGCACCTTGGGACAAAGAGACGGACGGGTGAATAAAACCACCATAGGTAGTGAGCCATCGTCTGAGCTCGGCAGCGCTGCTGGGCTCCATGGTCGTTAGAGAGATGAATAAGTGATTCGGATCAATGTCGGAGAAGAACCGAACTTGGCGCTAGACTTCACGTGACCGTGATATATGACAAACGGGTTCTTGAACTACTACAGTACTAAAAAGAATTGTTCGTTATACATGTTTGTCCTATCTTCCTCTCTTCGAGACCGTGTCAGAATTCTTTTCGATTGTCTAGACTATCCTCCTCTACCTGTTGTGGGAAGACGTGAAGAATTCGTCCCTGACATATCCGAATACCTTTTTGGGGTCCCTATTTTGTCGCTCAGCGCTCAGTCTGAACAAAGATACGTTCGAGATGGCGCGTACCGTCTGACATTAGATGTCTATTTTTCAGCGTATTTTCGGCGTCACTCGTGCCCAGCTGCGCTTCTGTCGCGTCCATAGAGATGCTCGTGGATCTCGGGTGCCGCAAGTCTTGTAGTAGCAGGATCTTGGTGTCTAGGAAAGCTTCCTCCGCCTTCAGATTTTGGAGTTGTTCGAGAAGGAGAGGAATACGGTCAACGACTGTAGACGCGAGCTCGCTTAGCGGGATGGAAGAGAGGCTGTTTCTGGAATGCTGCATTATGAATGAAAGAGCCTGCGGCAACGCTAGTCACGGTGGTGAGTAGAGAGACTCGGAAGAGTATTCCAAAAATCACTTTGCAGTGAAGAGTGAGGTTGTTGATGAAAACCAAAAGCTGGAACTCCTTATAACCCGAGGTATGTTCAATTAGAACTACCAGTTTCGATTGATATTTCTTTCAATATGCATTACAGCGGTTCTGAATTTGACGGTCGTGAACGCTCCAAGCTGCATGACAAGATCTAGATATTCGCGTAGAATGACTACATTTCGCTCTCGGTAAATGGTCCGGATAACATTTCGTCGCTTGCCCTCCTCGCTACGTCATCATTAAATCGCGTTCGAATTGCTTCATCTCTAGCCCTACATGCTTCAACCCCTTCGACCACCCGAATTTCTCCTTGTCGTCTCGCTTCCCTTACGAGCTCTGATGTGCGCAGTAACCGAAGATCCTGGTAATCAGTGAACACTCGTAATAATAATTCTGTCGACAGCTTGTCGGCAGATGGATTGTGCTTCCCCAGGAGCCGCATAAAATGGTAGATGTCTTCGAAGGCTTGATTAGCACCTTGGCCCAGATGCTAAATACGATTTTATCGATCAGCGCCATGAAAATGGATGGCGACCTTCGTACCGGAGTGGTTGGGTGAGCTGCATCGCCCAAAAGAACAATCCTTCCCTTAAACCACGACTCAAGCTCGGGCCGGTCATAGAGACCATACTTGGAAGACGTCCATTTCAAACACACGCAAGTATATCACGAGGGAACTTACCCTTACGATCTTCTGACCGGTCTTTACCAAATCTCCGGCTCCAAACCCCCAAGCAGAGAAAGGCCCATTTCGGATTTCGTTCTGTTGCTCCGCGTTCTGCATCCTCCAATTCTCCTTGGCCTCAGCTCCACGAGTTGTGATGCTGACTCCCAGGATAATCAAAATTGGAACAGGTAATTAAGGCGCACTTACGACTATGCATACTCATCTTCCGCAACGGGATACGCAATCATATGACGACCATCTCCGTAGTTGTCTACCCTGGCAAAGCTCCCTTGAAGGACAGGCGGCGTAGGAGACACACCACCGACCTGCAAATCACTTGAATATCAGCCCCCACGCCAGGAACGTCACCGAAATGGGCTCACCCGCACCATTCCCGTGAAGCGTGCCTTCTCTTTCCCAAAGAGCGCAATCCGGGTATTGCTATGCAACCCATCACAACCTACGACAAAGCTCGCTGTGTCCTTGGTACCATTCGCGAACGTGACTTCCACTGCATCTTCACTTTGCTCGAATTCGATGGCTTGGTGGCCCCACTTGATCTCGACGCCATGCCTCTGGGCCGTGTCGATTAAAAGCTGTTGGAACTCTGGGCGCCGCACTCCAATGTTAGGAAAGCCATATCGTTCTCGCATCGTCGCTGGCGAAATATCGCTATCAACGAGGATATCCTCCACTTCATTCAAGCAGGAACAGTGAATCATCCTATCTGGAGAATGGCCGGGTATATGTTTCAGAAGCTCTGGAATGAGTGAGAGAACACGCATGCCGTTGGGCTGCAGCCTGTCTCTAGCATTTAGTATTGGATTGATGAGGAAAAAGAGCGAGGGTGTTTACATGATCGCGATTCCGCCTTCTCCTGGCCCAGGAAGTCTCGTATATGACGGGGTCGTAGCCTTTCATCTTCAAAAAAACTGCAAGCACGGGACCCACAATTCCAGCGCCCACTATTATGACTTTGACGTTCGCCATCTGCGAGGGTGTTCGTTGGTAGCGCCAATGGTTAGTAATATCTTTTTATGTTGGCCACAGTGAAAGGACTAAATAGGTGCTCGATAGTTCTTGTCGGCCCGGGTCGTGATCAAGCGTTAATCATAGTAGGCGCAGTGGCGGCCCGCCAATATCACACCTCCTGGAGGTCGGAGTAAGGGCGCGTTCAATTCAAGGGGTACAGACGCAGCCTCGCAGCCGCACTTCCAACTCCCCTGCACTCTTCCCTGGCTAGTACAAGTGTTCTGTAGGTTTAGTGTTCAACTTTACTGTGAATGTGCGTCCAGAAGAGCCTGATGCTGGCCTCGTCCTTATGGCCAGCAACTCCAATTAAGGCATGGTCGCATATATTGAGCAGTTGTACATTGGCACGTTAAAATGCAAACCATCTGTCATGATCATCACCGGTATCGACTCTTGGTACGGTCCAAGTTGGTCTCTTTGAATTCCAGTACTACATTTCTTCCTCGAACCCATAAATCATCGCCATCGATCTCCTCATGCTCACCTCTTACTCGTCATTAAACTCATCATCCCCCGAGCGATGATATGCGTCGTCTTCGGAGTCATCATGCAAGTCGTCGAACCCTTTGCCTACTCGCGTCGTTGCTTAGCATCTTCTCACTCCTCTTCTGCATCTTCAGTGAGTCAGAAGTTGCATGCATTGTGGGATACCGCCCAAGGTTTCGTGCATGTCCATAGCTCCTTTCTCGTACAACTCTTGACTCGGCGCGGCGCGATTTTTGTCGTAACTTCCATTCGATCTATCGAAGTAGCCCCAGCATCTGCATCGCACAACGTCGGACGTGCGCAGTATTGATCCAAGTCCGTAAAAGCACTCGACTCAAACTGGTGGCAGTGATAGTGCGTGGCTATTGATCATCATAGATATCCGTCGTGCAACAGCATTAGTGGGCCATACGCACACGCGAATCGTACAGGTCCGTCCAGTTTGGGAAGATAGCGATACACTTGAAGAGCGCCCACTCCCAAGTACATCTTCTCAATCTGAGAAAACGCGTATTTTTATGGAGTCACCAAGCTAATCCTCGTATTCAGAATTATACTCCTCATCCTCATCTTTCTCAGAGTTATTTTCAGTGTCCTTGCATGACACAGAAGCACTGCGAGGTACGTTTTCATGGTTTGGCGGCGATTGATGGGATAGCTGGTCCATGCGCTCTGTGTGGCGCGGGTTGGGCAAAGCAAGGGTCTAAAGCGATGTTCAAAGAACCTCGTCCTCTAGATATGACTGTCGATGTGAACTCACGAAGGGTCATGTAAGCGATGTCGTCTGTGGCATATATACGTAGTATATTGAGGAGTGCCAGCAGTGAGACCTCCACGAATACGCGAGTATGTCGATGTTGAGGTCTGCCCAAACCGATACCCGTTGAAGTGGCCTTTGCTGATTCCTGGTTCAAGTTTCGTGACTGATTTTGGTATTCGGTTGATTCCGTCGCACGACAGGGTCCAGGCTACGTTCGGAACCTTCTAGCAATTGCCAATGGTCGAGCAAATACTTTTCTTCTGTGTTCTTCTGTCCATTAATAGGCAGCTCAGATCCTCACAAGAGTGACAAGAGTTGCCCCCAGATATTTGATACCCCGGTCGCGACCTCAGTGAAGCAGAATCCCAGATGGCTCCGTCTGAAGCGACTACCAATATAAATGACGACCAGCAGATGCCAAGTGCTACTCCACTTCTCATCGCGCCTCCAGAAAACGATGATGCGAAACAGGTCACCTTGGGGTCCTCTGAGACTATCAAACTCGATGCTTTAGGTCCGTTGGTAGTGAATAGTGATGGGGTAAGCCACCATTTTGACGCTCGGGCAAATAATCATCTCATGATAGCTTCAAGACCTTATCGAGGATTGCAAACTGGGAGAATATGACAAAGGAGGAGAAAGAAAGGACCATACGTGTCGTTGCAGCTCGGAACAGGTGTGTTCAATTGTGCCGGAAGCGGCGAGCCGTGGTTGCGGGCGCTTGAGCTGCTAACACCGCTTTCTTCCCCCGATTGAATAGAGCTCGGCTTGCGAAGCAAGCTGACCAGATCCAATGAAACACACCGCATTCACTCGAAGACATTTTGGGGTTGCGCATCAATATGTTTACTAGTAGAACGGTTGCAACTAAATGCCAACAAATTTCGGTTCCAAAAATCAGCTCTGAGACTTTTTCCTCCATCGCCAATCAACCTTAACGTCATGTTCGTGGTAGTAACTATGCTTGGACGGAAAAGTGGTACGTATGCATATCGTCATATGCGTAACTCATACCTCCTCGGTAAGCCAATCACCATGCCTTGATAATCCGAGGATTCAGTTTGTTTGTCGGAATGCCGCTCGATAGGTACCACTTATCAGTTGGCTAACTTAGAGCTCCAGCTCACTCACGCTCTGTGTTATCATAGATTTACCAGGTGCTGGACGCTCATATCTTGCTGCCATCTGACAGTTGTCCAGATCTATTTCTAAGAATATCTCACAAGATAACAGCTGACCCTATATCACGGCACACCAACGCTTCACCAACTAGTTGAGCTGGTGGCAGCTTTTCCCATTCAACATTTATCATGTCCAGCGAGCCGTCATACTCTGAGTTCAAGCCACTCCTCGGTATGTCTAGGTTTTGAATGCTTCCATCGGTCGCTCACAAACTTCTGCATGAAGCCCAGAGCGTTGGCTATGGCGTTGTTGTTGGTATGAGATCTAACAAGATTGAAATTTTTTTGACTAACTATTTTCAGGTGTGGGGTTCTTCTTCGCAGGCGTCATGTTCATCTTGACCACACTGCAACGCAAATTTTTCGAGTTTTCTCCTGCTTCTTCGGAAGAATTCACGGTATGTTATGGTTCAATACTATAGTTATTCTAATTTCTAAACTATCACAAGAGTGCTTCCCGGAGTGTTAAGGTACAATTCGTATTCTAAAACACCTGTTCGCTACCTCATGATCAATGGAAGCCTGGCCTAATATGCTGTGGAATGTGCGTACTACTACTCGTTTGAGTTTCCCAAGTATTGTTGGACTAAACGTGCGTGTAGCGTAAGCGCGTGGACATGGAGCGCTACGCTTTTGCAATCGAGCACTGTTGCATATACATTCGGTAAGGACTTCTTTCATATCCGTTGCGGGATGCGCGTTGATCGTAGTTGAAAGGCGTTAGCGGTCCTTGGTGTGTATCTTTTAGGACTTGTGGTTACCTCGTTAGCTTACCCTTTTGACCCTGTGTAGGTGGTATGGTGTCGGTGGCACCATTCAGGTTGCTATGTTTGGCATGGTTGCCTCCAAGGTGAAGCAGAACGCCAACGGTGCCCATACATTCCTTGAGGTATGAATAATCAATTCGGAAGGTATTCTGACTTGTTCATTGGCATTTAGATTGTCAAGACTCGATTTGGGACAAGTGCCCACATTCTCTTTACATTTTATGGATTTCTGTGTATCTTATTGGTCTGCGGGTCTCTGCTACGTATGTCCTAATATTTGTTCTCAACTGTCAGTTTCACTCATGACCAAAATAGTTGGAGGCTCTGCGACTGTTAACGCCTTGACCGGGATGAACATCACCGCGGCATGCTTTCTTCTCCCTATTGGTATTGCTGTTTATGTCATCTTTGGTGGTCTGCGCGCGACATTCATCTGCGACTGGAGTCATACCATTATCTTGTTCATTATCATCTACATATTCACATTCCGAGCATAGTGAGTGTTTTCTCCTGCGTGGGGCTAGTCGATCATGGAATATCTTGATAGCGGAACATCACCTGCCATTGGTAGTGTCTCCAGACTCTATGACCTCTTAGAACAGGCTAGCATCGTTACTCCAGTGGTAGGTAATCAAGGGGGCAGTTACTTGACCATGAAATCCGATCAAGGTCTTGTGTTTGGTGCTATCACAATCCTTTCTGGTTTTACCGGAGTCTTCTGCGATCAAGGTCTGGCTCTAATACGTGCATTATCTAGTCTACATTTTTCTAATGGAATATTTTGCATAGGTTACTGGCAAAGGGTGAGCCTTACGCTTTGCAACATGCTCCTGGCTGAGCAAATTAGGCAATTGCAAGTCATCCAGAGTCGACCACCAAGGCATACGTCAGTTTCGCGTTCGTAGGCTCTGAAACAAGCTGACAGTTCGACAGATGCTTGGTGGTATTTCTTGGTTTGCTGTCCCATGGGCATTTGCATCTTGTCTCGGTCTGAGTGCTCGCGCTCTTATTACTAATGCAAGTCCAGTCACAGTACATCCCAAAGATAACAGCTCACCGATATTTGTAGCCAAACTTTCCCACCTATCCTTCTCCGCTGTCTCCAAGTCAGATTAGCGCAGGTCTTGCAGCTCCTGCTGCAGCTGCTGTGCTCATGGGCAAAGGTGGCGCGATCACCGTGCTCCTTGTAGTATTGTACGTATATATCATGGTGGGAAGATACAATGTTCTGACAAGATATCAGTATGGCCGTGACTTCAGCCGCGAGTGCTGAGCTCATCGGCGTATCCAGTCTATTGTGAGTTGCCATACTATCCTTTCAAAGGCAACCACCTGACCATACACGATCAGTTCGTATGAGTAGGTAACACATAGCATGGATATCATGATGGGGAATGACCCCGTACATTAGCATATACCGGACCTATTTCCGTCCCAACGCCACTGGCGATGAGATAGTGAGGGTATCTCACTACTTCATATGTTTCTGGGCAGTCTGGATGGGCTGTTGGGCAACTATTGTGAGTGTCATTCATCCCACCGTTTGCCTACCACATGAGCTCAAACTCGATAGCTGAATGCTGTTCACATCGACCTTGGATGGGTGAGTTAGATCGTTCCCTACGCTGATGGCCTCTACTGATGAGCTCGTGGGAAAGTTATATTATGTTCAGTAAGGTTTTTGATTGTTGCGAGATGAAGTGAAGTACTGAGACTATCTGGGTTACAGAGGCTGTATACTCAGCCCTGCAGTTATTCCCATTGGACTTACCGTTTCGTGGTCTAAGCTTACGAAGGCAGGCGTTTTCTGTGGTGCTATAGGCGGTGCATGTTTCGGAATGTTGGCTTGGATGATTGGATGCTGGAAGATATACGGTCTGATCTTTCAAAATACCGCCTACCTTATGCTGATAAATTTCAGGCCAAATCAACATCAGTAACCTTGCGCAACCGTACTCCGCTCTATGCAGTAGTCTCGCGGGACTATTTTTCTCTGGAATTTTGACAGTGGGGGTGTCGCTCTTGAGTTCGTTCTTGCTGACTTGTAGTACCTAATGCTGATTTTGCTCTACAGACCCTGCTGACTATGACTTCTCGGGCACCCGAGCAATCGCCACCTTAGAAGACACAATTGGGAGCGACATTTCAGGCGTTGACACTTCATACAGAGCATCAGATACCGAATCGCAGAATGAGAAAAGGGATGAAAAGCAGTCATCGTTGAAACAACCTGTTTCCAACATCGTGGAGGTTGGGCTGGAGAACGATGATGAACAACGTCTCAGATCTCTCAAGACGGTATTCAGAAAGGCGTTTATATATTCGTCGATTTTGACGTTGATTGTCGTCATACTTGGTCAGTGTTGCAGCGCTATTCTCATTTGCTACACAACTGATAGAGAATCAGTCCCACTGCCACTGTTCTTCTCTCATTATGTCTTCAGCAAGAAGTTTTATACCTTCTGGACAGCTTGCTCGATGTGAGTTCTCGACGTCAATATGTGGTTTGATGGAGTACTCACCAAGTTCCTTCGACAGTATATGGGCTTTTGCGAGTGGGTCATTTTGCATCGTCTTCCCCTTGTGGGAGTCTAGAAATGAGATCGGTACGATACTGGGTTCAGCTTATAGGTCAATCCGCAAATAGAGTTCATTTGAACCCCAAGTTGTTTCATGTATATATCTTTCCTGTTAGCATTAAGTCGCAATTGTGTATCCCAGATCGGTAACGCCTTAACTGAAGACAAAAGCTGGTGTCTTGATTCAAACATGATTGCAACTATACCACCTAATTGTTTTCGTATGCCGGCAAATGGTATCTCATGGGAAGCCCTCGTTATTGTCTTTGTTGTGCGAGCCCGAACGGTCTTTACCAAATCTGGTTACTAATCGCATTGGGTTGGCAGCGTGTGCTCATCATCATGACCACCTTCGTGTTCCACCTTTTTGTTAACACAAACTTGGCCCATGGATGCTTTACCAACGCCGCACCACCAGGAATCTATTTATTCGCGAATATCGGAATGGGGTGAATTCTAGGTGTCGTTCATCCGCCCACTTACAGGCCCACCAATTTCTCTCGGAATCTCTACATTACAATACTCTCGGCTCATCACTAGGTGTTTCATCGATTCCTCGGCAAAATGTGGCATACGGGCAATACTGCATCGTTCTCTCATCCTTCCAAAAAACCAGTCGAGCTGCACCTGCACAACTTGCCATCAGATACCGTGTTAACATGTGCTAGCGCATCCAGTTCATCACAGGCAACCTACACAGAACAGATCACACCCCCTCCTCAAGCGCACTATTCATCCGTGCAGCTCCAGGATGACATGTTTGCACAGTTCTTCGGAGCCAAGCCACAACGAACGAGAGCCCTTGAACGGCGTGTCCCTCCACCCTACTTGCGTGACGGGGAGTTTGAGAAAATGCCCACGTACACTGCTTATCCGTGTCCGGATGCACACACCAAGCCCAAAACACTCACTCGACATCTGTTTTTCTATGGTTTCTGTATGTTTGTTTACAAGATGTATCACAAGATATGAAACTGACAATTCCCTTCAGTCTTTCCAATATTTTGGATAATTGGAAGTGCTATAATATTCGCCCCACCTCGGCCCAGTTCTGAATGGGAGACTGGAAGGTCGGAAGAGGAGAAACGGAGACTACTTGCAGAGATGCGAGTTTCGGAACTCAAATGGGCGAAGCGTTGTTTATATGCCATGGTCGCACTTTTGGTTCTCATTATTGTGTTGGTGACCGCCTTCGTTTTGGTAAGACGGTGAAGAACGCTGCTCTACTCTAGCTTTTTTCATATGCGCTGCTATTGTTGTATTATGCGTCTGGTCGACCGGACCTTCATCTTTTCGTTTATCAGCAAGTACTATAGTTGGCCTTTTCTTTTGTGTATCAGCAACTCTGCCGTACCACTTTCAATCCCTATGTTTATATAGATAGACGACATACTTTATTGTACTACCATATCTGTCTCTGTATCCGGGTATCCGAATGATTACCTCGTTCGCAAGGGGTTGTTACATAATAGCTGCCAGCGCGTGTGACACAAAGGACTAAATGAGCCTTGTCAGTAACACTGGCACATGTCCAGTAACTATCTCGGTTTATCAACTCGCAGCTCAATATCTCTCAGCAATATCCATGGTAAACTGTGAGAGGCCTTATGTTTCATCAAATTGACTGGTGTTAGTGCTTATTGGCGTGATAGTTGCGGAGCTCAAGCAGAAGGCAGGGAAGGCCAAAGATGCGAGTGTCACAATGATGGTGAACACAAGGGACAAATATTCCAGTGTCCCCTCTTCAAAAACGAATTGGGATCCTAACTGGAAGCGTGCACCTCCATCTGCTCCTGCAGGATCGTTGGGTAATGGGCCCCCACCGCCTCCGCTGCGATCACGTCCAGATGCTTCTGGAAGTACGAGAAGCTCTGTTGTTTCACCTCCTCCTCCCTCGGCTCACGGCTCACGGTCCGGTGCTCCTTCCTCACCATCGTATAGCCATATGTCTCCTCCACCCGCACGCGCTACGAGTTCTTACCGATCGCAGATGGCGGGATCAGCAGATCCAGTGAATCACATAGATTGGGCGAATTTGTCACAGGAAGACAAGGATGAATTTTTTAGTTGGCTGGACGAATTTTTCTCTCGATATCTCGATATCACTCTGCCTTCCAGGCGTTCATCTGCAGGGATGAAAGGAAGCACTGCGGTCACAGTACAGTCAGCTGGACCTCCGGTGTGTATCAGTATGATGACATATTTCATGCCAGCTGACTGAGATAATTCTGCCGCACAGCCGGTCAATCTCAATTCACGACCGTCCTGGTGAATGGCTACTTTTATCAGGTACTGCGACTCTACTGTTTGTGAATCGCTTCTATGGAATCTTCTCCTAACTACTACAAGCGCTCATGATAGTCCGCATTTATGGAGCTCGAAAGATTAATGCATAGTTAATGAATGACAGCGAAGATATCCAACATCTGTGAGGCTACAACATCTCAACCAACATACAAATACAAGAGAGGGATTTGGGATATAGGTATTCCGATGTGGAATGACATTCGGACGTCAGCTAGGTACACCATGCGCCCATATCCAACATGAGACAGCACTCGTCTAGATTTACCGTGACGGTCGTATGCAGTCGGGATGACGTGTTCGGTACAAGTTTTGTACCCGGCGGTCTTCCGTCACCACCTACGAAAAACGTGAATTCCAGCAGATAGGAAAATACGAGGACTGGTACCGAGAGACACCCGCAATTTCGTGCTGTCTTGTGCATGTGAGACGCACTCGTCTTACACCGTAAGGAGCCGCAGTCGGAGGTTACTCCGGTAAAATATCTTCCATGAAAGTGCTGCGGTGAGGAGTGCCACAACATCACTATCGTGTTAGTGCCTAGTTGGCTTCTACTCGAGAATGAAACCTACTCCACACCCTGTCCAATAGTCACCGACACTGTGATACAATGCAAGTGTGAAGGGTGACTGTACGACCTTGGAACTAATGCTTACATTTCGTGAAGACACATCAAATCTCGTCGAGGGCGGTAGCGCTAGTAGTGGTGGCGCAGAAGGATGGCTGGCAATGGATCCGAACCGTACCGACGAAGACAAGGTTGCTTCGGAGAGATGGAATGGCTGAGACCAGTCGGTTTTAGGAGGCTATTATATATCACCTCGCTAAGCGAAATTGTGGCCTGTGGTACTGTGCATCCATGATGATGGTATCCCACATGTAATATGATAACATACGAAATAAAGAGTGTTGAGGTCAGAAATACAGTACACTAATTCTCGAGACATCCCGCGGTCAATATCAAGTTGCCCCAGATGCGTCATTCCGCGCCGAGCCGGTTCCATTCGGATCACAGCAATCTTATCTCGTCGCGAGGAACACCGATAACAAAATCAGATCGACATATTCAAAAAAACTTTACTGAATTTTGAGGAGACAGATAATGGGTGCGCATGTGTGACGGACAAGCCGTCGTGAAGAAGTTAACACAAGGCTTGCTGGCAACAAGTGGCAGGATTATGTACATAATAAGTATGTACAAGTCTGACTCTAATATTTGCGAAAGTTCCCTAGTCAATCAAGATCAATGCATCCGTACTACGTAGCATCACCGCGTGAGCAACTGACCGCGGAAATAGGTATTTTGTCATGAGTATCATCACCTACTTGAAACTTCTCCATTCTATGGTTTTTAGAAGACCCAGGGTCACATTCGTCCAAAGGGACAAGATCGTGTGCGCAAAGGGGTGTGGTATGACGTTCTACCCAGTCACGGAACGATTGAAAGACGGGATAGTCACAAAGGTACTCCTGATGTAGTACCATTGCAATTACTTATATTTCCGCCACGAAAGCCTGACTCAAATGACCCAAACTATGGGAACATCCTGAAGGGTACTAGTGATTCTCAAGTAACCGCCTGTTGAGTTGAATAAAGTTCATCAGATTATACAGGGTCGAACGCGGTGACGCAATGTGGGTGGCTTTGGCGAGCTGTTAATGAATCAACAATTGTCTCACTTGAGTAACGCACTTAAGTTGGACTGCCACTTACGTTTGTCGTCATCAATCCCGTAGTCACGAAATGAAGATCATTTCAGGTTGTAGAAGTAGGGACGTGACCAGGGGTGACTGTTGTTATCACATGAATATGTAAACAGCCCACCATGAACTGATGTCCGATGCCCATGCAGCTAGCTCAGACCTTGCCAGACATAGCAAAAAAAAGGAGATCCGCGTATTAAGGGCAGTGACGTTGGTGGGCTTGATCCACTGTAAATGGACTAATGTGTAGCTTTGCGTAGAGCATAGACTGATTGCGACTGGAGTGGACGAGAACTGCCGATCAGTATAAACGCAATCACGACATGTGATTCGTTTGTGTGTTTCAGGTTGGTAGGACCACGGACTCTGTCTGTGCAGTCACTGCAGTGCGATCATGAGTAAATTGGAGTCAGAGTTATGTACACACTTAGTACTTACTACTAGTTGGTCCGTTAAGCGGTTTAACCGAATCGGAAGACATGAAGAATTATGGGCCTGGCAGGGATTCATGGAGGCTTTGTGAGTGAATATCCTTGATCGTTAATAAAATTGTCGATCGATTGGATTGGTCACGGTGAGCAAGTGCAAGTAACCTCGCCTTAATATTCGGTTCGGCGCTTTCCGCTTGCAGTGGCACAGCCTCAACCCGGGATTGATGTGCGTAGAGCCTACATGTTTGAAACATATAAAACATGCATGTTGCATGATTCTGAATTCACGAAAGAGTATACGACTTAGTGAGATACCTCCTAGGGTGCTGCCATACGGTATTGCCGCGATGATATTTGTCTCATAAGTAATTTATTTTAAGCATCACTCACGTGACCTTAGCGGCGCTCTCGAGACTCAAGCGCTGTGCCAAGGGAACTCGTCACTTCTGAATTTCTGAGGATCTGACGGTCTGACAGTGACCCACGCTGAAAGTCTGAAACACTCGTTCCGTTAACCACGAAATGGTTCCCTTGACTACCATAGGACTGTGACGAGCCAAGTTTTGATTTTTGTGCTCCGTGGTGAACATACTAGTGTGGACTAATCGATTGGATTCCGAGTTAGAATCAGAAGTTGGTACACAGTCGGCGTTGTGAGTTAATTCCCGAAACTACTATAATAACTTCTAGCTTATCAAGTATCAGATCCCAGCTTGGGGGGTAACCTTTGCCTTGTCTATGCAGAATGACAATGTATCAGCTTTCGCACTAGGGCCGTTCCATCCAGGCATTCACATTAATGACGACCGCACGGTGGTATCACAATCGTGTGTTACGTGGTAGACTGCGATAAGCCGTACATCGAATAGTCGTGCAGATTTCAGGTTGAGGACTAGCCTTATGTGAGTTGAACTCGTCGATCACCATCCAGGGCGGAATACCTCACTGACAAAATTCAAGATCATCCTAACGTGTGTGCCATAGTTGAATTGCAACGTTGCCCGTGCAGTTAGTGATTATGATGGAAACTTGGATGTTGATGACATCAGTCACGTTTCTATACCCCGTGGGTCGTGAGTTCCCCGTCAGCGTTTTTTTTATACATCGTTTGACGCCTTAAAGGCCTCATTGTCCGTGGCCGCAACCAGTTGCCAGATACGTTCCTTCCCACATCACATCGGGTGCCGCATCCCACTCAGAAAGTTGAGCTTCTGTGATAGTGTCGTTGATGTACACTTGCTACAATGTCGTCAAACTGATCAACATCGAAAAATCCAGTCCAATCGGCCCCAACTTCAGTGCCAGTGGTCACTGAGTTTGCTGTTGCCCTCGGCTCTGCACTTGCTGTCTGTAGCTCATGAAGCTCAAACGACGTCTTTGACACCCTCACAGACTGCCATACTGGTCGAGATAATTTCATCCTACGGAATTTCATGATATGATCCAGTTAGTCAGTTATCTTATTATCCTATCTCGATGCACTCCTCACGCCATCCGTGGCACACGTTCTGCCTACCTCGTGTTTGTTTGTTCCGATTCTTCACTCATGAAACGTGGTGATCATTCTCTGTTATGGCTTCGAGCTGGGCAAGGGGAAACGCATAGAGTGGTCATGTTTCCCTTCGGTTTGGTACTGCTGCCGAGCGCTAAGAAGTTCCAGGAACCGATTATCACACAGCCAGACTTTCATGCGTCATGTTTGGATGACTTCCGATATGCTCCAACACAGATTAACATAGATTCAAGTTATCGCTGTAAATCTCCAGCAACCAATCGATGGCATCGAGGAAACCTAACTCTGCAGCTTCAGCAGAGAATAGATATCAATATTGGGTCCGAGCGCTACTTATCCGTATTCATAAGGCGAGTCTCTGTGCAATCACAATCACCGTGGTGGTCCAAACGAGCTAGAATCATGCATCGACACAACAGTCTCAACAACAACCTATCTCGTTCGCCCTCCCTTACCCAACGTAAACTCGCGGCTGAATTTCGATCCTCATCTCCGCTCATTGGGGGATCGCCCGTGAGCACTACTGAGACCCATCAGACAGTGATCACAAAGAATTCCTGGCTCGATGCTGCTCGTGAAAGCACCAACAAATTCAAACTGAATGGTTCACCCGTCCCTCTCGTTTGGGTGAGGAGCATAGTGATCGATCTTTACTGAATCTCACTTACAAGTATACAAGGTTTTGGTTGAAGACAACGTCATTCCGCCGAATGCTGTTCCCTTTGGCGAAGACAAAAACGGTTCTCAGCTGTACATTGCTCGTGCCCTGCTAGAAGTAGGTTGTTTCTCTTAGGGGTTTCACAACACTGACCATGCCATATCTTTCAGGGTGGGCTCTGTAAGTATATTCTGCCAGTAATCAAAAGACAGCGCTAACCTGATTTTAGACCTCGGAAGGGTAGGTACTCACCTTCAGCATGCCCTTATCAGTTACGGCGGAAGGGAGCACCACGTACGTCTACCAAATCGAGCGGTACATCTCTTCATGAAATTGAGATTTGCGTGTTTCCAGATCCAAAAGTACGAAGTACTCGTGTGTGCTTCTCAAGTTCGCTGGGGCCTGGCCTCCTACGACACAGCAGGATCTTTGAGTCAGGGCACAGTCGTACTTGCACAACAAAACCAGCAGCTGCAATCCCAACGCGGGTCGACAGCATGGTCTACTCAAGCTGGCGGTTTCTCCCAGCATGGGGGATCGCCTGGTGGTTTCGTTGCACCATCTGGATCACCCGCTGGTTACGCTGCACCAGCTGGACCACCTGCTGGTTACGCTCCACCATTTGGATCACCCGGTGGTTACGCTGCACCATCTGGATCACCCGGTGGTTATGCTGCACCATCCGGATCACCCGCTAGTTACGCTGCACCATCTGGATCACCTGCTGGTTACGCCTCACAGACTGGATATTCTAATGTCCGGGAGGTGTCCAGTGTCCGAGAGACTAGAAGTGCATACAGCTCTCGCGAGAATTCGAGCCTCGTCATTGAGACCACGCTGCGTGTCGACGATATTCCAAGGTTTATCCCCAATCTTGAGGACCTCAAGCTGAGGAAGCTTGCGTATGGATTCTTTTCAACCACCTTGTTACATACCTGACGATTTTCAATAGCGACTACAAAACTGTGGTTCTGATCGATGATTCCATTTCTGTTGGTGTTACTTTTCTTGTAATATGACTTAGATGTTCTGATCTACTTCATTTAGATGGCCGAAGAACAATCTTGGACCCTTGTCCGTGGAGCTCTGGCGGGAATAGCTGATCTTGCGAATCAGTATGGCTCTCAAGGAATTGATTTGCACTTCTTGCACCAGGAGCATTACCATCAAAACATCAAGGTCTGTCTTGCAGCGCACAGCTTGTAGGAATTACTGTGATTGACTGGCTCTTTAGACGAGCCACGAGGTTCAACAAATTTTCGATCAAATGGCCCCTAACGGTTAGTGCCATCCTTGACGATACGTTGAGCCGAAGGTGACATCGAGATACAGGTCCAGAAACGCCAACTGCTGCGAAACTGGAGGAGCTTATCAACACCTACCTCCCCCTCGTGGAGCGCAAATTCCCTCGACACAACCCTATCGACATTATCGTCATCACCGACGGTGTCGCAAGTAAGTTATGCCTCGCGCACCTTGGCTCGTTGTGTTGATCATTCTATGTGAATCAGCCGATCAGCAAGCCCTCCCTGAGGTTATCGTCAGTGCAGCCCAGCGCCTGGAAAGAAGCCAAGTTCCAGAGGGAATGTTTGGCATCCAGTTTGTACAGATTGGCACAGACGCGGAGGCTGCTTTGGCATTGCGCGCTCTAGATGACCACCTCGAGCAGCAGTACAAAATCAGAGTATGTTTTGTATTTCTTTCTAGCTAGTTGAACTGGACTAATATTTCTTGTCGACAGGATATCGTGGATACCACACCTTACGATCCTCAACAGGGCGCGTTCAATACCGATTACATGCTGAAGATCCTGCTTGGTGGTGTGAACAAGGTTCTTGACAATGGAGGTCCTGTGCCGAGCGAGTTGCTCTCTATTCCAGTCCCATACGGGCCGAGGTAATCGATCCGTCTCAGTATTGAATTTCTTGAAATGTCTGTGTCGTATGCTGGCGAAAATATGTTTTCCATCAAGTCGTTACTGTACAATAAATGTTTCGCAACGCATGATATACATAAGCTGTCTGGCTCGTATGTTCCGCTGTTAGGAAGTTCCAGCCCATCCGGCCCGTACAACCCAGACCCCAAAAATTTCAAAGAGCGTCAAGCAAGTTCCCACCATGAATTGCTCTTTGCCTTCATCGATCGCATCATTCATCATGTTCGAGCCATCCACTGGGGCCACTACACCTACAAGTTGTTGTCTGCCATGCGGCGAGGGTACTGAAACCTTGCGCCGTGGGCCGTGGCAAATTCTGCGAGAAGACAGGTACTTACCCTATTGCATTGAAGTGAAGGCTGTTGGATCCTTCCGGAAAGTGAATCAACAACTTGAAGTCTGATCTCATCAATGTTCCTTGCATATATATGCAATCAAGCTAGCCTCCTGAAATTCAAATTCTCCTACGAACTCGTTATCGATTCATTCACGAAGACCTTGGTTAGTGGGCATGCTTCGTGTTTCAAGAGAGATCTCCACTTGATTGGCTTTTGATCAACCTCGTTGAGCTATGGTAAGCAGCGTTATCCATCTGCTTCCGAAATGAGGCAACGTGCTAGGTCGTGCGGTACGGATTTCTGTGATGATTGGACCGGCATTTCCCAATACATCTTACTGACAAGCCAGCCTTCCGGGATAGGTGAAAGTTTCAACAAACTTCTGGTGTATCGTACAGTGTCACATTGCGCCTTGTGTTGATCGAACTATTATTGTGCTTGTACTCCTTCCAAGAATCATAGAATTTTCTGTTAAACTCTATGATGCACCTGATATCGATGGATTGGGCGCCAATGCACGATACCCCAAACTCATGGTATAAAGTGGTTTCCAGACAATCCCCCAGGAATCTACCTTCAGATTAACAAACCAATACTTCACGATGCGCAGCTCCACTCCGACTCAATTCCAGTCGACGAGGACGTCGATGTCGAGCAGCACACACTCTAATTCCGCTGCTTTTGGCACTTTGATGCCAGAAACTCGTCCGGCACCGTATCAACAACGTCCATCATACCTAGCCCCACGGCCACTGGCATCACAGTATGAGACCTCTCAGTACACCATGACGAAGCCAGCATACGAATATGGACGCCCTCCCGCCGCAAGTTCATATCCGCCCCCAATGCCAGTATTCAACAATGATTCAACAATCACCACCACTACCACCACTACCACCACCAGGCACAAGAACAGCTGGCTTGATGAAGCTAGGGAAAGTACCGCTAACTTTAAGAAGAACGGCTCACCTGTACCACTCATATGGGTAAGAGTGATATCCATCGAGGTCGTAACGGTTGCTAAAAGTCTGAAAGATCTTGATCGAGGATAAATCCATCCCACCGAATGCTGTCCCATTTGGTGAAGACCGCAATGGACAGACGTTCTTCATTGCACGTGCTCATTTGGAGGTAAGGTTTATCATCAAGGAATCCCGGCCAAAGACGCTCACGTTCGGCTGACAGGGAGGTCTCCGTAAGTGCCATTAACATGTAGTGCGGACACTCCACATGATCAACTGTCCAGACATTGGAAAGGTTGGCTATCACACCTCAGGTGCTCTGATCAGCTACGTCGGCAAGGAGCACTTGGTATGTGTTCTTATTATTTTCGCACTTTTCTATTCTCGTTTTGACGGACTTCGTGCGATACCAGATTGAAAAATACGAAGTTCTGGTATGCGCATCTCAGCTTCGCTGGGGCCTAGCATCTCAGGATGCGACGGGAAGCTTAGCTCAGGGCACCGTCGTCCTCGCTCGTCAGCAACAGGGGAGACAAGAGCTCAAGCGCACTGCAAGCAATTTGTGGTCGCGCGAGACTCGGGAGACTCGGGAGTCCACCGTGACGTCGGTCGTTCAGACTGCCCTCCAGGTAGATGACATTCCTCGTTTTGCTCCCTCTCTTCTGATACAAGAGGAAGAATTGCGACGCGTGGCGTGCGTGTTCACTGTTCACTGCTCTTTGTTAACAAAATTCTAATCATTTTTCTGATAGTGAGTACAAGACGGTCATCCTGATCGATGATTCCATCTCCGTAAGGATGGCATCCTCAATATGTTGATCCATGACCGCTAATGTAATTTGTACCTAGATGGCCGAAGCTGATCTTTGGAGCCAAATGCGAGAGGCTCTGGCTGGCATCGTCGACCTTGCCATACAGTATGGATCCAAAGGAATTGATTTACACTTCATGCACCAAACTCAGTTTGCCGAAAATATGAGGGTATGGGAGTCCGTTCGCTGGTCCTATGCCTTTTTAGCCTAACGGTCTCGACCAGTCTCGATCTGAAGTCCAGAAACTTTTCGACCAGCTCAGTCCCACTGGTATATATATATCGCATTTATCGGACTTTATCAGTGAATCATGCCCTTTATTCAGGTGAGGACACACCAACGGGAGTGAGACTCGAGCAGATCATCGAGATGTATTTGCCACTCATCGAGCACCCGAGCTCGACTCATGAACCTATTTCTATCATTGTCATTACCGATGGAGCTGCTAGTAAGGTAGTACTTCCATACCGTGTTCACATATCTAACATACACGGACACCGCTATAGCCGACGGTGATGATTTATTGCGATGCATCATCGAGGCCGCCAGTCGCCTTGACAGGCAGCAGGTTCCTCTCGATAAGTTCGGTATCCAATTCGTCCAGATCGGCACAGATGAAGATGCTGCAAGGGCGCTCCATATGTTGGACGACGAGCTTTCTGAACGTTACAAAATTCGGGTGCGTCTCGTTCATGGTTTCTCGTACGCTTTTACCCATGATTCTTCAGGATATCGTCGACACCACTCCCTTCGACCATGCTCATGGCGCGTTCAACACGGACTACATGGTCAAGATCTTCATTGGAAGTTTGCACCAAGGTACTAACAATGGGACCCCTGAATTACCCTTGCCGGAGAGGAAGCCCCAAATTATGCCGATGCCTGGCTATGACAGGCATCCATCTCCCGCCCCCAGATCTGCCTCTCCCCATTTACCTGCTAGCGGCCTACGCGCCCGAGGATTTTGAGGGGATCGGATAAACATGCTACGCTTTACTAGATTCAAAGTCACCATTCCATTTACGCTGTGTACATCTTCTCGATAGGCTACGGTTTTGATCGGTTATCTGTTAAAGAGTTCATTGGTTGAAATTGAAGTGTTGTCTCGTGTCAGTGAAATGCCAGGGCGGTACTCAACTACTGGGGTGTGTGTTGTAGGATGTAAAAATATTTATAACGAAGGCTCTTGGCTGTATATGGGTATTCCAGTAAGTATATCGATGGGAGACGGGGTGCAAAGACAGAAATGCATACATGCATATGGTGGGACGGGCACGGACTGCAAGGAGAGCCCGGGTCAAATCCCTATAAGCAGGAGGCCAGGACATGCGCCAGAGCACCCTGGTACAATGGGATGTTGCTGCAAATGCTAGGGAAGCTGGCCTCAACGACCTATCTCGTTTTATCTGTGTTTCAGGCTAACCACTGAATTTGTCCTCCCAGGATGACAAGTTGTTGCTCGACATATGCGATGTACGTATACACATTTCTGAAACTTTCTCATTTTGATCGAACATATTTTGTAGACTGATGCTACACGAATCGCAGTTGGTGCTGTCGAAATGATCTGCTTCAGATAATTTATCTTGACATTCCATTCTTGTTGATTTGCTTCTGTCATTGCAATGCCCAAATACTTCTGTTGACGTATCAGTTGTAAGCCTGAGCGGGACAGTTCAAGTCAAAAATCTGAGTCGATGGTAAGAGGACTCCAGCGGCGCTGCGGGAATGGGCCGGCCAGGGGGGACGGCTGAGCAATTTGACATACGCGATCGTCTCAGGCTTTAGTGTGGCGAAGGAAGGAAGAAGAAAGAGACGAACGAACATGGAGAGAGGCTTTCCCAGGGTTTGGACAGGGACAAGGACAAATCCGTCAACAAAAAGATTGACCTGTGACTGACCATGTACGTACCGAGGGGATGAAGACTCCAACCCTGAGCTGCAGGGATGTGGAACGAGGCACGCCGCTCAAGCGCGAGCAGGTGGAGCCGCGGGAGAGAGATGTTTTCCATGTACAGAGGGGGCCAGAAGGTCTGGATTTCGCCAGTAAAGAAGAAAGGCTCATCGGATGACTGGTGCTCTAGAGCTTTGATGACATTTGGAGGAACCTCGGATAGAAGCATCCGTCAAGTTGTGCCTCCTTGTACCTCGGGGTTGGAGTCTTCCGAGTCCTCCCCTTGGCACGTACCTTGGTCACAGGTCAATCCTTCTGTTTGACGGATGTGTCCGCCGCTGTCGGCTGTGTACGGTCCTGGAAGAACTGGCAGACGAAGAATTTCTCCTCATGTCTCATAATCAATTTCACCATACACAAATAATCAGTGCGTTTACCAGAACCGGTCAGCGCCGATGAACAGAAGGCCCTTAGCATTGAGGATGGCAGGTTATAAGATCATAGGGTCGCTACAAGCGGGTGAGCAGACGGTGATGTCGCTGATTTTGCAAGGAGAATCAAGAGGCTTCAGAACTGTAGCTGGAGTAGTGGAAGTCAGGAGCACAGGTCAGGAGCGCAAAAATCAAGTAGTGTTTTGCAACCAACTTTATGCTCTCGTCCGTCACGGTTGCACTCCTTGTGTGGTCGACTCGTCGTGCTTCTAATACTCAGGGGGGTGGACGCGCAGCTAGCAGCTAGAATCAGGAGAAAACAAGGATCAAAATCAAATTGCAAGTGATGGTATATGTACTCTATGAATTGGTAAATAGTGACTCGGAATTTGGAGATTGCAAGGTAGTAAAGACGTGCAAAATGTCAGTCAATAAAGGTGAGTAATGTTAGGAAAACAGCGGAGCGATGAAAATATGAAAAGGGTCCTCAAAAGAGCTAATAATATTGTATGATGGAGAAAAGAAAACTTCAATGGCTTTGAAAGTTCAATAGCACCGCGCTTGCCAAAGGCTTCAGCGAACGGCCACAAGAAAGCAGGTACAAGCGAAAAGTGCTCGCCAGCCTTGAGTGAAAACTCGGATAGATGTGCCCGAAGCGAAACATCATGGAATCGGTGGGGCATGGCGCTCACACATCGACGCGGAAGCTCATCACCTGTGGTAGATATGCAGCGCCTGCAAGATCAAGGACATGAACATCATCGAAAACGTCATGACCATTGAACTGTGCGAATATATGTTAGCATTTTCAAGACATCCAAGTTCCAAAGAACAAAGTCGACAGGAGACTCACCCCTCCAAAGACAAACGGTCTGCTATCTGCAAGGATCGTCGCATGGTATCCGCGCGCGGAAGGGGGTTTACCTTTGACCGTTCGTGGTTCGTATTGGAGGTTCACTGTGCTCAAGTGCGTCAGTTCTTTTTGCACTAAAGTTTGGAGCCATAGGCATGCACTCACCAAGGTTAAACAAGACAACCTCGTCTCTATACGCCCCACCGTCGTGTCCGCCTACGATGAAGAGGCGGCTTCCAACTTGTGTAGAGGTATGCGAAAGCCGTCGGTGAGAGAGAGGGAGATTAAGACGGGTCCAAACAAGAGTGTCTGTAGGGAAACAAGATTGACAGTCAGGACTGAAGAAAAGAACAGACGCAACGCGAGGCCGCCCAAAACATTATATAAATGACGCACCAAGGTGTAAACACCATACATCTAAAAAGCATCCTCTCCCATCACTCCCTCCGACCACGATCATTATATTGCCTACCAAATTGGCAGTGTGGTATCCTCTCGGCACGGGCGGCTCACCCTGCGTTTCGACAAGGGACCAACGAAGCCCACCGCTTGCGCCTGAGCCGCCAAAGGGACCACCCCCGTACGAGTACGTCTGTTTAGAGACACTTAGGAACGTGAGGACGCTGATTAATAAACCACACACAGATTGTGAAGTAGGATCTAACCGAGAGACATCAAGCGTCCATAGATCGTTGAGAGCTGTGAGGCCATTTCCTCCCCCCAAAGATGTAGATTTTGCCATTATAGAGGACAGACGTGTGGGCACGACGCGGTGCTGGGTGGAGGGGCCTCTCTGAAGGATTCTGCGATTGCGATGCCGGCGGTTGCACCTCAGCGTTCGATTCGGGGTCCTGCGACGGGGATTGGGAATGAGGAAACAAGGGACGGAACCAGGAACGCGTAGTAGTGTCAAATATATATGTACTGTCGTAGTACACTGGGCCTTGGCCCCCACCGAAAATCACAATTTTACGGTCGACGAGAGTAGCAGTATGGGCGCGGCAGGGTGGTGGAACGTCGCCGAGGGTGTCAGGATGTGACCAGTGCATTGTATCTGAAGCCCGCAAATTCATCAGTGTCTCACAGATAAAACATGCATCACGAAGAAGTGTAACTGACCGGTATCAAAACAGTATACATCCTTCCAACAGCCTTTATCATCACATCCTCCGAACAACCACGCAACATGGTCTACAAGCGTGACCGTATGAGCCCTGAACGCGCGCATAGGGAGGGTGCCATGAATTGGAGCTCGTGACCAGTAGAGTGCGGTTGCAGGTGCAGGGGGATCGTCGGAGTGCGGCAGACGTGGGGTGGCGCGAACGCGCTGCTGGGTTTTTGGAGGGTATTTACCTTCCCTGGCAGAAGGAGAGGATGCACGTCGTTTGATGGAGGAGGAGATGGACTCAGCGGGAACTACTGTGGAGGTGTGGCGTAAAGAAGAAGGTTTCCGAGAAGAGGCGGTGCGAGGTGTACCAGGCATTGTTTGGGTTAATGCACTGGTGGATGTAGAGCCCGCCGCTGGAGCATTTCGCGGTAGCTGTTGGTTGTCCATCAACGTTAAACGTGGACGTTGAAGCTGTCGCCTGGTGGGTTGGGTGTATATATGGTGAATGGGTACTATCAATGTTGCTACTATGCTGCAGCGCTGTCGGACGGGAATCATCATGAAGGGAGAGCGAGCTCATGGTATCATTGTCATCGTCATCCACTGGCGCAAAGAGAAGCGTCGACGCTGTCGTTGAATATGTTGCAGAAAGATCTGGATTGGTCTTTTGCCGTCCCCGCTGTGCCATGGCGATGTGCACAAGCGATCAACTCGTGGGAACAATACTCGGTTGTCTTGGAGTGAGTAATTATATTAATTAGCGCTTAGCGCTCGTGCACCGATGCCACCATGACTCACAAACAACTACTCTTTCCTTGAAGCCCCCCCGGGAGAGACTCAGAATGCTGCTGCGATCATGAAATGACTTAAAACATAGTGTATGCACAAATCTCCCAAGCATATGTTATAAAATACAAGGGACCCGCCGACCATCAACCTAGTGGCCTCTTCAGGCCAATCACACATCGCCGACTATCCTCAATGTTCTTCTCCCACTGGGTAAAATGGTACGCGCGTCTCATTCTCCTCGTGATATTCCAAATCTCATCCGTCCGTGTGTGGCGGTACGCTACAGCGTGTGCTCCTGGCGATGACGACGACCTCATACGCGATGAGGAATATATTTCTCCCTCCTCCCAATCCCGGCTCAAGCCAGCTACCTGTATCAGGCATTGTCAACTCCGGACACAACCGGTTTTTTTCTGCTTCTAGCTGATTTTGAACTTGTTCCCTAGGATCTCGTTCCTGTGAAATTGTTGCAAGCTGCATGCGTTGTTTTCCCTAGCTGGAATTTATGTTTACCATGCCGGGTGCCCCCTAAAGCGCTTGAGATATATTAACAGTCCCAATGGTTGATCCTGTCCAGACACCGTCAGTTGGTTTTGCTTTGCAGCTCAGCCTCAAATTCCTGGTGATTGCCATTGATATTGTGTACATTCGCCGTTCGTCGTCAACACTGGGTCATCGTCAACCCCAAGGACAGTATGCCATCACCTAGACCAGTGACTGTAGACAAATTCTTGGCAATATATGTCATGATGTTCTGATCAGCTTGCTACCGAAACAAGTAGTAAATTTGGATTACATCTACATGACAAATGGAGCAAACCATCAAATAATTTAATATATTGTCTGATCCCATACGCCGGTATCGTTGTTGCAAATGTTCATTGAACAGATGGAATTTCCGAATGGCACATTAAATGCCACTATTAAATATGCAGGCTCCAACTTGAACTTTGACAACGCCAGACCTAACTTGAAGAGACCGCTGTTACCTGTATAATTCGATTTTGGAGTAGGCCGAGCGCAGTGCGTGGACAATAACCTGCCGCTATGAACTGATGGGCCCATCAGTGCACTTCAAGTGTGTGGCTGAATGGTTGGCACTTGAAGTCAACGTTCTGGCTATGCTTCGGAGTTCCGCCCAAGGATGAGACGCCCATTTCCTTCTCACACCATTGTCCAGTGTACCCCACCGTTTCTCTCACACCGATTCAAAACTTCAGTCACTCACGATGAGTGAAGACCATAGACCAGATGTCGATCCTCCTCCAGGAGTCTCTAGATCCGGCCAGGCAAATGTTGTTGAAAGCTCGGTACGTGCTAGTCTCTCGAAATCCATCGCTGCCCTTATGCATTATTCGTCCAGAACCAATCTCGTGGAGGATTGTGTCAGTCCATGCGGAAATTGAAGAATGGGTTAACCAAAAAACTTCCTGTGCGTGGACGTCAATGCTGTTTATCCTAGACATGGCTGAGACTGTACAGAAACGCTCTAAGCGAACACGCAACCGCACTACTGCGGTCCAGAACGTCGAAACTGAAGGGGCTTCATCTAGTCAGAAAGTTGAGGTGAGTGCTCGAACTTGCTATCCTAGTCCTTCGGTGTTCTTAGAGGCGCCCAGGACGCGCTGCATCTTCATACTTCCAATGACAACAAGCATCCCACCACATCTGAGGTTCCCAGTGACTCCGTGAACCAAGGGTTGTCTGGTAAACCTACTTCACAGGTATGTTCGTCAAACACGTTGATTTTCTTCTCTAATTTTTGCGGTCCCACAGGTTCAGGCCGCTCCTTTTGACAAGGACAAAGGACCTGATCCCCAGTCAGTTGACGCTGAACTTCAGGGTGCCTATGATGGTACACAAAACATGAAATTACTCGGAAAACATGCGACTTCTATGGCATCCGCCGCCGACAATGCCCCAGCGGGTCTTGCTGCTGCGGATGAGTTTGAGACGACGTATCTCCAGCCGCTGAAGATTATCGACGGTGTCCTTGAGAAGATCGCGGATGTATGGGCCATTCTTGTTGATTGGAATCGAACTAATCAAATTGTATAGATACATCCGTACGCAAAGATGGTGCTGGGTGTGCTGTCCGCTGCATCTAAAGTATGTTTGGTTTCTCCCAGAGTCCAGTCTCCTGCTAGAAGTCACAATGTCCTATAGAGTATAGTCGCTCAAATAGAGCGCGACAAATCAATCTATAGTCTTCTCAAGAAACTGGCTGAAGTTTACAAGATGACAGTCTCAGTAAAATCGAATCAATGCGCGGTATCGTAGGAAAGATTGTTCAGCAGATTCTTGAGTGCGCGCGTTTCATCAGGGACTACTCGGAGACAAAGAACTTCTGTGAGTCGCCAAGCTATCGCACTTTGTACACGAATTTTATACTATTGTCATAGGGAAGAGACTCGGGAATGACGTTCTCTCGGAAACTGATGACGTCGTCAAACGGTACAGCGACACTTTGGACGACCTTGTACAACAATTCCGGGACCAAGTTGATCGGGACGTGGCCGTCTTCGTCCAACGTGCGAGTAAGGATTCTGACATACTTCTGTCTTACATTCACTCACACTGTTTCAGGCGATACCCTGGATCTCGGGGATATCGCTTATGCAAAGGGCGCGGGACTAAATACCATGAAACAATGCCTACCAGGGACGCGCAAAGAGATTCTTTCCCAGATTACGGACTGGATCAACGGCGGTGGAGATGCTACTCAACGTGTGCTGTGGCTATCTGGCCCTGCAGGTACAGGTAAATCAGCCATCGCTCAAACGATCGCCAAGGGTTCAATGACATGGGAGTACTCGGTTCATGTTTCTGCTTCGACAAGGCCGAGAAATGCCATGAAAAAGTTTTCTTTACCATCGCTCGTGATCTAGCCGACCGTGATCCAGAGATTAGACGAGCATTGGCGGATGCGGTCGAAAATTCCACTTCACTCAAGAGCTCGAAGGATATTTTTCAGCAGTGGGAGAAGCTTCTCGTTGATCCACTGAAAAAATTCCCTACGTCAAGTGTGGGACCTGTCTTGATCGTGATCGAAGCGCTGGACGAGAGTGGCGGAGTGGAGACGCGGCGGGACCTTCTCCGCATACTTGCGGGTAAATTCCAGAACAAGGATCTTCCCCAAATCACGGAACTCCCATCCAACTTTCGCACCCTCGTTACCTCTCGTCCACTTCATGATATCGAAGATGCATTTCACGGCGCTCAGCATATCCTACAGTTATCCATGGACGAAATTCCAGTCACAGTGGCGGAGCGCGACATCCGTACGTTCGTATCTGAGGAGCTGAAGGGGTTATCGGATTTTCATGACAAAGAGTTCGCAAGTCTTGCTGCGAAAGCTGATGGACTTTTCGAGTGGGCGCGTCTCGCCTGCGAATACATCAAAGATACCCCTCCAGGTGTACGCCAAATGCCTCGCTTCAATGTTCTCATGAACCGCAGTGCAGGAAAGCAGAAAAACCTGTTGTATGATATGTATTTGGTTATTTTGAAAGAAATTATGAAAAGAGATCAATATGATGACGACGAGTACGAAGAAGCACTAGCAGGGTTTCGTTCCGTGATGGGACAGATACTTGGCACAGCTGAACCACTACCTTTCAACTCCCTCAATATCATGCGGAACTACTTTCCAGACCGAAGCAAGGATGTCAACATGGACATTATTAAACGTATGGGATCCCTCAGCGGCACCACGAACTTATCTACTCCTATCCGACCCATTCAAGCATCTTTCCACGACTTCCTGACAGACAAGTCCTCCAGTGGAGACTTTTTCGTTCAGGTGTCTAATGTACAACGCGACCTTGCATTTGCATCACTACGAGTGATGGAAGATGGCCTTCGCTTCAATATCTGTAATTTGATACCTACCTAATTCGCAAGACACGGGACTACCTCAACGAGTCGAAACATCCATTCCCCTACATCTCTCCTATTCCTGTCGATATTGGACTACACATGTTCAGACAACGGACTTTGACGATGAACTCGCAAAGGAAATAAGATCACTCTTCAACGACGAGCGACTGCTGTTCTGGATTGAAGCGCTCGGACTTCTCAACGCAATCAGAGGTGCAATTATCGTACTTCCACTCGTTGCCAAGTGGCTAAAAGTGAGTACTACGAGGCAGTGTTGGACGAACAGCTCATAATTAGATACAGGGCCATTCTGACTACGAAGATTTGTGGTCCACCACGATGGATATACAAAGATTCATTCAAGTGTTTGGCGGCATGATTTTGCACAGCACGCCGCATCTGTATCTATCAGCATTTCCATTCTCGCCCGTCAACTCCACCATGGCCACCAAATTTACGGCAAGGTTTCCGAATTACCTTCGCCTGGCATCTGGCCGTGATCTAAACTGGACAGTTGTTCAGAACATAATCAATGGGCATGTAGAGGTTTTCTCTGTCTCGTTCTCACTGGATGGTACTCGCACCGCGTCTGGTTCTTGGGAATCTCAGCTCTCTAAAGATTTTACGGCGGGAATGCGTTCACGTTTCCCGTTTCCGATCGATAAGTTGGTTGTCAAGCCTTCCAGAGACGATTCTGACAACCAACTTATCGGAAAAGCTCAGCGGGACCGGTGATGACGTCATGAATCGTTCATCTCACCTTGCTTGCTCTGGCGCGTACATTCAAGGAGTGTTTATTATAACCAACGAATGGCATCAGATGAATACAAAGAATGTGTACTTGGTGATACATGAATGATTGACAGCAAACAAAAATAAGTCAGCTGCAGTAGCAGAAGTGAAATTTAATTACATTTCATAGTCATCCTCTTTCTCACCCTCCTCTTCTTTAGCAGGCTTTGTAACCATGTCTAATTGAGAAGTGGAGTTTGTGAAGCCTTGGTCAAGACTCCAGGAGCTCTGCTTCTGCGTTGGACTAGTTGGATATGATGCCAGGGCGCCCACAGCTGTCAACTGTTCACACATGTGGCATGTGTGAACAGGCCGCAGCTGTGAGTGCCTCTACAAGAATCACGTTTTGTATACCCTAATCACCATGAAATTAATGATGAGATGTGTCAATCATAAGAGTTGGGATATGGAGTTTTCTTTGTTCCAAGTCCTGTGTATCTGTAAATCTATTTAGTTTGGGGTCTACTGATCTTGTGTGCTTATGGTAGCTGTCAGGTCTGATTACTTTGCCCATCCATATCCATGTGTGTTCCATGGATGGAAAAACAATCAGACCTGAAATGGAACACACAAATTTCCCTTTGGGTTGACCATATTCATTAAGCACAGGTTTCTGTCCCAAGGTTTGAGAGTGCAACCTCAATAAGATGAAGAAAAAATTCACAAACAATGGGTTTCTTGACCTTGCAGTGTTGGCAGACTTGCTTGTCAAAAGCAAGTCCACCAATGCCGCATAAGTTAGTGCTTGAGGAAGAGATGAGGAAGGAGAGCCCATTGAAAGCCCATATCCATGATGCTGATCAAGGATTCCTTGGTACAGGATGGGTGGAGCATACACATGGGGGTTTGCACCTCACAGAATAGATGGGAAGGGTTGATAATACAGGGCGCGTGCAGATGCAGGTCTTGTAGGGGATCAGCAGCATTTAAGTAGTGGTGAACATGAGTGGCATGCAAGAAATTGCCCTTTGTCCCACCTGGTGCACAACTCTAGCACCACACCAAATCATCAGATTGCTATGACAATAACAATAATATATAGTGATCATAATAGTGTGCATGCTATTGTGCCATGGACAATAGAAAGAGTATCTGTACATGACAGCAAACAATAAAACAATCAGTAGTGGGAAAATTTGGATATGCATCCTTAAATCTCATTAGCCTCCCAAAAATCAGAGTTGTCCTCTTCCTCTTCCTCTTCCTCTTCTTCTAGTTGAGAGACAGTCACAGTAGTCATGAAACTGGGTGTGCTACTCTGCACATTTTGAGACATTGGTGGGGCAAACCTAGGGTATGGGCAAGCATATGCAAACACCATGGTAGGTGCTGCCACAGGTGTGGGAGAAGCACAGCTTCTGGAGTCTTGACTTGCTGGGTATGACGGCAGGGCAACCACAGCTGTAGCCCATTTACATGTGCTGTTGTCCATGTGCCTTTTGTATGAATCACCTCTTGTATAACTAATTGTTACAATCACATTATGCTTTTACTTACTTTCACTTTGCTTCTCCGTTCCAACTTCTATTTCTGGCTTCACTTTCCTTTTCTGTCTCAAACTGTATGATTATCTCACCATGGTCTTGGTCTGTGCGCACATCTTCTCTTATTTAAGCACATGTACAACTACATAGAATGTCACTTGAATCTTATTAGGTTTTCACCTGAACTTCCTTTGCTTAAGACCTCCAATCTTAAGTTGTCCAAAACTGATCTCTTAACTGAAGCACTCCTTCAGTTAAGTCTAAAGAACCTCTTCTTATTTGAAGAGCTTTATGAATCTCAACAGCTAGAAAGCTCTGTCGAGCCTCTGTTGTTAGAACTATCCTAGTTCATAACAAAAGATTCAAGTTGCGAGATGGATGTGTATACCCATATGAAAGTCCAATAAATACTGAACCTGACTGAGCAAGACAGCTAGTGCAGAAGAAACAAGAAGCCAACCTGATGTCACTCACCCCAAAACTCCAAGCGCTAAACCTTGGAACTCTGGTGCCACCTCTGAATATGTCTTCCTCCAAGACCACTGAATTTAAGATCAACCACCTGCCAGTATTTGATGGCGATCGAGACAAGTCCAAATCATTCATGCTTTCTTGCAATGCCTACATATATGGACATCAATGAAGAAATCTACAAGACAGACAGACAGAGATCTTCATAACCTTGTTCATGAATGAAGGGAATGCCAGATCATGGAAAGAAGAATTCCTGGTGGATGCACAGTTCATCGATTCAACAGGACAAAAGAAGGGTTATGGAACCCTGAAAGAATTCACCGAAAGCTTTGACAAAGCATTCAGACTGGTAGACCCAGCTGGGACTGCCCTTGCACGACTTCTAGAATTGAAACAGGGTCTGGGAGGTCTGCAGACCTACATTGCAGATTTCCAAAGATTACTTGCTCAAGCAAAGATCAAAGAAGAGCACATGAAAATCTACCATTTCGAGAACAGCCTTAACAATGGACTCCTCACCAAGATATTCAATGTGGGAGGAGTGCCAAAGAACCTTGATGACTACATCACTGCAGTAGTCAACATGGACAATTGCTATACAAGGCTACTTGCCTGTAGAAACAGACTCTCTCCACACCAGCACCAGAAAACGAATAGATTTGGAGACCAGTGATTTATCCCTGCAAGGGACAAAGATGCTATGGTAATTGATTGGCTTATCAATGAAACCAAACAAGAATACATGAGGACTGGAAAGTGCTTCAACTGTCACCAGACTAGGCACAGGGCCCAGGAATCCCCTCAGAAGAAGAAGACACTGTATCCTATGGTTAGGAAAGTAGAAGAAGAAGAAGCCAGGAAGATTGACAAGGATTTTTAATCAGGAGATCTATTTTGACAGTAGTATCTCCAGAGGAACCTGTACACATAATTCAAGCAGTTGGTGAAAGAAAAGAACTTTGAGTTTCCATAACCCTCATATTGTGAACATGCCAGAAAAACATTGAAACCAATGTAGTAATAGATTCTGGAGTGGCCAGAACCTATATCTTTGAAGAATTTGTCAAAAAGCACAACATCAGGACCAAGAAACTCAAAGAACCCTTCTATATCAGAACAGCTGATGGAAGCTACTTTAGCAGTAAACTGGTGGAATGATACTGCACCCTTATCATCAAAATTGATCAATGAATGATGGTGGGAAAATTTAACATCACCAGGCTAGGAAAGAAGGACCAAATTCTCTTGGGAATTCCTTGGCTTCAGGCAATGAACCCTACCATCGATTGGATGAAACAAATGCTTACCCTTTCTGCAACTGAAAAGTCTCTCAAGATAGAAAACTACGTCAAGCAGACTACTTGCCTGCAGAAGACTTTCTTCAACAAAAACTTCAATACTAAGGAAGATGTTTGGACTATGTCACCAATGTCCTTATTCAAGTTCACCAATAATGGAGAATATCTCAGGCAGATCAAAGAAGTGCCTAAATTTAGCAACAAGGTGCAAGAGTTTGCATCAGAAGAAAAAGAAAAGAAGAAGAAAACCTTCAAAGAACTGGTACTGGTCTATCTCCATGATTTCTCTGACATATTTGCAAAAGATGGCCTAAAAGAACTTCCCCCAGAAAGACCCAGTATTGACCATCGCATCAAGACTAAACCCAGTTTTACCCCAAAGACATCTAAAATCTACCCCCTCTCCTATAATGAATGAATAGCAGTAAAAAAATTCCTTGAGGAAAACCTTGCTAAGGGATTCATCACAAAATTGAAATCCCCACAAGCAAGCAGATTCTTCTTTGTAGGAAAGAAAAGCGGAGAACTCAGATCATACCAAGACTATTGCTTCCTGAACAATCAAACCATCAAGAATGCATATCCTCTACCACTCCCATCCTCACTAGTCAAATGGTTATATGGCGTGAAAACCTTTACCAAGATAGACATTCGATCTGGCCATAACAACATTTGGATTCATCCAGATGATAGATGGAAAGTGGCATTTACCACTGAAGAAGGACTTTTCGAGCCCATGGGCATGTTCTTTGGGTTATGCAACTTGCCCACCACCTTCCAAGCCTATATGAATGAAACATTCCATATGGAATTGAATGAAGGATGGCTTATCATCTATATGGACGACATGCTCATCTTCTCCAATATGGCCAAAGAACACCAACAGAGGACATGCATTATACTGGATAAACTATGAAAAGAAAAGCTATTCATCAAACCAGAGAAATGCACATTTGACTCAGAAGAAGTAGAGTATCTCAGAATGATCATCAAGCCTGGGAGCGTGGAAATGGATAAAGGAAAAATGAACGGCATCAAGAACTGGCCCATTCCAAAAACAGTCAAAGATGTTTGGTCCTTTTTAGGATTTTGTAACTTCTACTGAACCTTCATCTCCCATTATTCGGACATAGCATGCCCACTCATTGATCTCACCAAGAAGGACACTTCTTTTATCTGGATGCCCTTGTGCCAACAAACATTCAACAAGCTCAAAGGATGTTTTACCTCACATCCTGTCATCCAGAACCCCGACCCTCACTGGCAATTCACAATTGCTACTGATGCATCACTCATAGCATCCAGAGGGGTGTTGCTACAGACTGATAATAATGGTATTCACCACCTGTGTGCCTATCTGTCACAATCATTTGCTCTGGCAGAATGGAATTATCCTATCCATGATTGTGAATTGTTGGCAATTATCTGTGCCCTTTCTCACTGGAGACACTATCTGGAAGGACATCCTCAACTGGTTATTGTATTCACTGACCATATGAACCTGCTCTATTTCAGGAAAGTGAAATGGTTGTCTAGGCAACAAGCCAGATGGCAGCTGCTCCTAACTTCCTTTGATCTAGAACTTCATCATGTTCCTGGATCTAAACTGGTTGTTCCTGATGCTCTTTCCCACCATCCTGACCACAGCGATGGATTGGAAGATAACACTGATACCATTCTTCTTCCCAATTCTATGTTTATCTGCCTCATTGATGATGATCTATGAGAGGCCCTTGCAACCACTACACCCCTTGATGACCCCCTTTTCTCCACAGCACAAGACACCTTGAACAGCCTTTGTTTGCCACCAATGAAGTCCTCTCTTGGCAACTGGCACATCTCAGATGGCATCCTGTTCTACAAGAATCACGCTTACATTTCCCCTCTTAATTGACTGCATCCATTAAAGAAACATCATGACCACCCTACAGCAGTGTAGAGACTCGCGTGTCTCAATACCAAATATCCGGCCTTTAACCATACATTCCTATATGTTACAGCTCTACTCCTAAGGACCACTCTCGCGCGCACTCGTGCGTGCCTTATCCGAACTCGCGCGCACTTAGGTGCGCCTTACCTACGCACGCGCTATGCGTGCGTTCGCGCGCGCCTCCTCATAGGTCTTCGCGCAATCGTCCGTCCATCTGTCCCATGTCCTTACTGATTTACTGGTGCGTTATTTCTATCTCGCCCATTGAACTAATAAAATCTTCGGTCCGATGTCCGCGCTACTTATAGAAAGTTTATTTAAACTTAGTTATAATTAGAGTTGATATGGTTACTTGGTTCGGGAGTGCACTCGGAAGCGTGCCATCTCCATTCTTAAATACAGAAGGGTTTCCTTTGGGTTGGGGTACTTACTTTTCCCTTATCTTTGTATACTGGAAAGTGAATAGATCACCTCCTCACTTGCTATCTGATCTTATTCTCTTGTCAATCATCTATCTGTGCACTCACTCCTCAATAAGATCTTGCCTCTAACGCTTTAGGCGCGCCTTCGCTTTGCGCGTGCGCATTCTCGGACCTCCTGCTCACGCGCGCATCTCGCGCACCTTCGCCTTTCGTACGCGCGCGTTATCTTCTCGTGCCTATTAGCGCCTGCCTAACTCATAGGGTTTCCCTCCACTTTATTTCGAGGAACTTCTCTCAGTAGTTGTCCCTTGGGTCGAGTCGTTGTCTCGTATCCCGATCTTGCTATTGAGCACCCCTTTTGTGCTTTAAGTGTTTTTACGTATAGTCAAGATTCCTCATCTACAGCGGGACATCCTAGACAGTTTAGAACTGAGGAGTTGGTTAAATGGGAAGCTTGGTGGCCTGGTATGGGAACTTACATCCAGAACTACATGGATGGCTGTGCTACATGCCAGCAAATGAAGGTTGACACCCACCCTGTTACTCCACCGTTGCACCCTATTGGGACCTCTGCCACTTGCCCCTTTGCTCAAGTTTCTGTCAATTTAATTACTGATCTGCCAGTATCTTCTTGTCACGAGTTCCCAATACAAATCACTATTCATTCCTAAATTCGAAGTCTTGTAAGCGCCCAGTCACAGCGCCTATTCCTAAGAATACGTTTACTATAGAAGAAGTTCCTATTATTGCATCTATCATAGAATTACCAGAGTCATGTGATTTATCGGACAATGCCGAAGAAGACGTTGACGTCATGCCTCGCGATACTCTTGGAATGTTCCAGAGTCTTACCGCAGCTGCGACACATGTTATGACATCATAATTATATATAGAATTGTACGATACCTTTAAGTATTCTGATTGGTTAGTTAGTTCATTCTCATTTTCGATCTCCGTTTCAATATATGTATATAGGTAGTCCATTGTAGTCAGTAGTTCCTTAGTTCAAACCTCTTGTATCTCCAAGTGAGCAATCCAAGACGTACCTGCTCCTCCATTTCTCTGTTGTGATAATCCTTGTTTGAGTCCTAGTCTCTGCCCTGCGTTAATTCGTTTAAGGGGTTGTGACACTTCTGGTTTTGATAGTATCATGGTCATGGTTGATCATGGGCTTAGTAATGGGGTGATCACTACCCCTTGCCACAAATCAATCTCTTCTGAAGGAGTAGCAAAGTTTTTTCTAAAACATGTTTCCAAATGATTTGGTCTTCATGACAAAGTGATTTCTGATTGAGGACCCCAATTCTTATCCAGATTCTCAGCCGAGCTAGCATGACTCCTGGACTATTCCTTAGTGCCATCTACCGCATATCACCCTCAAACCAATGGGCAAACTGAGTGATTGAATCAAGAGCTCAAAACCTACCTCCAAATGTATTGTCAGAACAACCCCTCTGAATGGGTGGAGCATCTCCCCATGGCAGAATTCATCCACAACCATAGAAGGCACTCCACAAAAGATGCGTCCCCCTTCTTTATTATGATGGGATATGAACCAAAAGCTCTCCCACATATTCTCCCTGAATCTGATGTACCTGCTGCAGAAGAACAGGTAAGAACCCTTCAAAAGATAAGAGAAAAAGCTGTCACATGTCATAACATTGCCATGCAATGAATGGCAGAAAGATCCTTCAGGCAGAAGTATCAACCATGGAAGGTTAGAGATAGGGTATGGTTATCTGCCACCAATCTTAGACTACAACTTCCATCTCAGAAATTGGCACCAAAAAGATACAGTCCATTCCCTATCACAGCTGTGCTCTCCCCTATCATGTTCATACTCTGACTGCCACTGCAATGGAAGATCCATCCCACATTCCATGCTTCACAGCTATCATCCTATCATGAAAATGACATTCATGGCCCTAACTTCCCAGAACCACCTCCTGACATTCTAGAAGAAGAAGAGGAGTATGAAATAGAGGCGATTCTCTTGCATAAAGGAAAAGGGAAGCATTGACGCTACCTAGTATCTTGGAAAGGCTACTCTTCTGCCAGTAACAAGTGGGTTCCTGAAGAAAACCTAGAAAATGCCAAGGAGACTCTCAGGGCCTATAAGACCAGAAACGCACTTTGAGATTAGGCAGTATCTCAACGACATTGTTTTCACCCAGATCCAAACATTCCAGCCAGAATGCCCTTCCCCACATCGTACACACTCCCATTATGAATCTACCTTTGACAACACCAACCTCACCACCAATGATGAATGCTATGAAGCCTTTGTCACCCAAGCAGAAGACCTTACCCTCATCGAAGCAGCACTCCTTTGCCCCCAACACACCATTGAGCTTACCAGAGTCCTATTTGAATGAAACGCCCATTCCATTAATCTCCTCATCAATATTGTCTGCACCACAGAACTTATCAAACGACTTGCCCACCTTGTCGAGGATGACATGGTTCGCCACAGCATTATGCATATGCAGAGGCACATATGCAACTTTGCTCTTCACCTTATTCCTGAAGAAGTTAAAGACAATATCAGAACTGCCATTCACATCATCACAGAATGAACAGCAGGGGTTGCTTGCCTGCCTTCTCCTATGAAGCCTGCAGATGGAGTCCCTCCTCCATCTTACCAAGACACAGTACCTGTCATTTCTTCTAGCATTCCTAATGAGCTACTGGCTGCAATCAATAATCTTATGCAGGCAACAGAGACAATGATTGCCTCCCTTAGAGAAGAGGCGGACAATGCCCTTCCTATATCGCCCCCTGCTGACCCAACTGTTGAAATGGAGGAACACCCCCCACACCTTTATTTGGCATTTTCTGCCACTCATGAAGAAATTCGTGCCAACCCTAACAACCAGTACCTCTCCCATTAGGAAGAATAGGATCTGTCTGATGCACTAGCAGCGCTCCACATACACCCCCCATTAGTGATCCTGAACTCATTATCCTCATACACCTTCCAAGATGGAATCATCCCACTGCAGATGTTGGAAAGAACCCAGCCCTCCACTCCAGCTGAGCTAATCACAGAGGCAGAGCGACAAGACATTGCCTGTACACACCCTATGCAGTGAGCAGAATGTCCTCTTCTACAGAGAGGGGCATGTGGACAATCACATAAGGGGAAAGGAAAGAAAAAAGCCACCAGCACGGATGAAGTGCTTAGTCCTAGGCCTGGTCCATTGTAGAGATTCATTTCTGGCTGGGTTGGTAGAAACTGTTTTTACCTTACCTTATGTTGGCACTTTTGTAGCTTACATAAGCAATCAATCTTTTCACCAGTATTCAGTATGAGTCAGAGTACTGAGCAAGTTTTTATGATATTTCCTCTCCTCTGAGCCTTTAGCCTAGTACAGAAACCCTTTAGGGTCAAATAGCAGCTAGGTTCTGCAAGACCCAACATTGTTCTGACTGACCATCAGAATTGTTGTACCTTCACCATCGCCTCTACAAGCCACCTCCTCCAACCCAGATGAAAACCAAGTCTGCAGGTACTACAAGACACTCAGACACCACCAAGTCCACTGCCCGGACTATTACTGCAGAGTTTGCAGAGGACTATCTCCCGGCCATCTTTTGTTTTATTGCCCTAAGTATATGGGCGCAACACCAACTTCGCTAACTTGGAAAGACAATGGGTTCTATCAGGAACTAGCGCTTTGGGAAAATGCGAGGGATGAGGCATATGTCACTCAATGTCAAGAAGAAGAGACATTCTACCAAGTTGAGCAGATGAAGGGAGGTTTTGATGATCTGGACTACTCTGACAATCCTATTTACTACACTAACATGCCCGAGTGAAGCTGGTGTCTTCATGCTTAGTAGGGGGGTAATGTTACAATCACATTATGCTTTTACTTACTTTCACTTTGCATCTCCATTCCAACTTCTATTTCTGGCTTTGCTTTCCTTTTCTGTCTCAAACTGTATGATTATCTCACCATGGTCTTGGTCTGTGCGCACATCTTCTCTTATTTAAGCACATGTACAACTACATAGAATGTCACTTGAATCTTACTAGGTTTTCACCTGAACTTCCTTTGCTTAAGACCTCCAATCTTAAGTTGTCCAAAACTGATCTCTTAACTGAAGCACTCCTTCAGTTAAGTCTAAAGAACCTCTTCTTATTTGAAGAGCTTTACGAATCTCAACAGCTAGAAAGCTCTGTCGAGCCTCTGTTGTTAGAACTATCCTAGTTCGTAACACTAATCACCACAACATTAATAATGAGATGCATCAATCATTAGAGTTGGGATACACATGATTTTGAACAAAGAGAACATTTGATTCTCTTTAGTTCAGAGCCTTGGTGTTTGATGCACATTGTGTGCCTATGATAGCCATGATGTCCAATTTTCTTTCCATCTATCGAGCAAACAAATTTCCCTGTGGGTTGACCATATTCATCAACCATGGGTTTCTGTCCCAAGGTTTGAGAGTGCAACCTCAATGAGATGAAAAAAAAAACTCACAAATAGTGGATCACTGTATATCTTGCTAAGGCTTGTTGTTGATTTTTTGGCCTTGCAGTGTCGATGGATTTGATAGCTTGGTGCTTGAGGCAGAGATGAGAAAGCAGAGCCCATTGAGAGCTCAGGCCTGTGATGCTGGTTGAAAATTCCTCAGTGCAGGATGGGTGGAGCATACATGTGAGGGTTCATACCTCCCGGAATAGATGGAAAGGGTTGATGATGGGGGGTGTGCACTGGTGGGGGAGCAGCAGCATTGGGTGGTAGATATTGGCCAATCTGAGTGGCACATGGAACCTCATCCACTGCAGGAGGGTAATGGCCATTTTGTCCTGCTTAGAACGTGTGGTGCACAACTCCAGCACCCACATCAGTCAAAGGTACAACATGTGTGTATGGGGGCATGGGACCATGCGTCCAATGAGGCAGCACACCATACAAATGGTAGCTGGTGTAGCCTGGATGGGGAATGTATGCAGGCTTGGGCCTGGGTAATTGACCCATATGCATGCTACTGCTTCCTATGTGTCATGTTGCTTTGAAAGAATCTGAACTGTGTGGTGAGGGGGCGGTGGCGGTGGATTGGGTCATCTGGAGATGACAAGTAGATATGGTTAGAAAGCATAGGCGTTGAAGCTGGGGAGAGCCATACCTGGGCTTCCATATAGTAATTTGAGATGTCAAGGTTGTCTGTACATGTCTGTGGTGATAGGAAGTCCAATAGATGAGGGGCAGAGGATGAAGGCCACCATTGTATATGCTCATCCAGTGCTGGTATTCTCAAGGTTTGTTTCTACTGCTGGGAACTTCCTTTTGGGGAAGATTGTCTTTGGGGCGCCATTATTCACTAAATGGACAGTGGCTGATTTGTTTGATGCATTAGTTTTTCTTCCACACTTGAGTTTCTCAGTCTTGTTTCAAGTGCATGATGATAGAGAAATGAAGTGCACTGTTGATGAACCGTGGAATGTTTGTGTTCCCCTGAGGTCAACAATCTGATTGGGGCATCACAACTTATGTTTCTGGCTCCACAAAATAGTTGAATAATTGTAAGTTTATGGCCGATTTGCATAAGTGACAAGACTCATCAGGTCTCCATGAGTCATGTCAGTGCTCTGGGAGAAACAGTCTTGTAAACTGGTCAACAAAGGTCACCAAGAACAAAGCCATGGGAGGTGCAATAGGTGATGTAAAACTCAATGTACACCTTTCGCATCACATTCTAAACCCATGCTTTTAGAGACAGCCAGCATCCCACTCAAGGACACTCAAGAGTGAAGCTTCATGGGAAAGATCACCATAACTGCATTTCCTTGCATGTACTCACAATTTTATCTGATTTCCTTTCAGCCCATACTGTCATATTGATATATCCAAACTGGCTTATAAGCCAAAAACTCCCATACATCTTTCAGTCTAGCCATCCATTGTCCAGGTTGATACATCCTTGAGTGGATCCCA
>MU172430.1:0-43063 GCA_016695485.1 Suillus hirtellus | reverse complement strand
TATCCTTCAAACCTGAGGAGTCGCAGAACAGAAGCAACAGAAGCAACAAACCTGCAACTCTAATGATGGGTTCGGACCGGTTCAGACTCGTCCGAACTGGTCCGATGTCCATCCAAGACCGCCTGAATGAAGAACCTATGTAAGGTTCAGTCCTACCTTGTACGTCAAACCCCTGACCGAACAGTGGTTCCATTCACAAAAGTTCAGGTTCGAACCTAGGTTCGGGACTGAACTGCGGCAGCACTATAGTCAACGAAGAGTGAGCTTTGTCCATTGATCAGTACAAGGGGTGCCAGTGATAAATTATCTTCAAGAAGCACTGTCAAATGAGACTTCGTCTGTATAAGGTCACAGTTTTGAAGTGATCCTCTTTCTCGTCCTTATGTTAACTCTGGGTGTCTCCTATCATATATAATATTGCCCTGTGTCTGCTCTCACTTCTCGGTCTCATATGTGTATGATACACTAGCTGTATTTATATTTATGCAGGAGCAACACTAAATCTAATGCGCTAGCAGACTACATCCAATACCAGTCCTCATAGTGTATGTAAACAAGGCAGTGATAAGTTGGGAAGCACATAGATGTCGTTCCGAGTACACAGTATCCTAGGCTATTTCATTCGTATTGTTGTCACTCTGTTTGTAAGAATCCTACAATCTCAGAAGCCACTGGTCGACCTCCAGATTCAACAGATATGCATCTCAACGAAAACTCCTTGGGTACGTCCTCGATGTTACAGAAATGACGGAAGGGCGCTGTTCCTGTGAGTCTTGCCACAATAATGTGGAATACATCCAGTAGCCAGAGGTAAGGTGCGCATCCACAAAACACCTGCACATTATCAGCACAGTAACTTACATAGAATCGAATGGGGAACAACACACCTGAAGCATGATGCAACCATACGAGTAAACATCGGCAGCTTTGGTTGGCATGACCACTCCCCCTTCCTCAGGTAGAGCAAGCATCTCAGGCGCCATCCACCGCACATTTCCTGGGTGGCACAAATTGAAGGTGGGGTTTTGTGACTCTGAAAGAACCACTGAGAGACCGAAGTCTGCAAGATGGAGTGTCTGATCAGCGCTCATGAGAACATTGGTCTGTAGATCAAGTTGTTATAACAAGACATCTTGGGCACAACTTTTAACACATACATATGTTAAATCGCCATGGACCACTCCTTTGTCATGTACTGACAAGTTGATGAGCATGTCTGATCCAGATACAGAAAAAAATAGATGCACAATACTTGAGGCCAGCCGCTATCTGTCTCAACTGAAGACATGTCAGAACGCGTCCCATGGTGATGCAAGATACAGTGCATACCATTCTCAGTTTCTCGGCCTTGTCAAGATCAGGTCTCTGTTTCAGATAATTATTGAGTGATCCATTTTCCATCCATGGAGAAACCAGGGCAGGTAGTGGCCCCAAACCATCAACAATACCATTGAAAGTAAGAATATGATCATGCTCTAGGTCAATCCAAACATGAACCTCACGATGAATCCTCTGTGAGTTAAAATGAATGAATACAACTACTTTCAGTTCATTCATGGTCCCACCTTGCTTGTCCTATTCACCACTTCCTTATCATCTGCTTGAGGAACCCTGATTAATTTGACTGCAACCTAAAAGGTAGTTAATATTGTGAATTTTTGATCAAGTGCACAATTACCTTGGACGTTCCAACTGGATGTTGTCATTGAGACCAAAAATACAGCCAGACATCGCCAAACCCTCTTGCACAATTGGCATACAGCTGGAGTTTTTTGAGTTCTGTCGCAGGAATATTATATGGCTCAGTTTTGAAATTAACCGGGGGAGAATGCTGGCGGTTTCCCTGTGACTGCTATTCACATTGAATACAAGGGCAGAACATACCACAGAATTTGTAGAAAAGAGATTGCCCATTGCAGGATAATAATCGTGCTAGGCCACAGTATTCAAGGTGACAAAAGGAAAAGGCAGCCATGCAATTTCATTGTTTAAGCGGTTGGTTTGCAGATATATGACCGAGGATACAGACGCTCAACAAACACCGCGTAGTGGGGTTCAACATCCAGACCATATCATCAATGCCAGTTTGGGTGCAACTTTGCTTCAGAAACTCGACAACTCCGCCACGGGGAGTATTAGCAGCGCAAAGTTGTTATCAAGTTCCTTCCGAAGCTGGTTCTGATATGAAGATCCCCACGTGTACATCACTGAAAACCTTTTCGCGTGATATGCCGTTATTCAAATTACAATGCTGAATAATAATATTTACTATTGACATAGCATTAAATGGACCAACATCAGTGATCTTGTGATTATACACCCAAGTGGAATCAACCTTGTTATTGAATAATTACATTCCAAGAAATACACTTGTCACCTCAAGTCATAGTTTTGTTATCATTATCGAGTGGTATCGTTTCCTCTGTCAGGTAGATGGTGCTACAAATTTTGGGCAGACACCACCTAATCGGCATCTTGATTATAAGCCCATTTCAAGTACATCTCGTGAGGCACGGGTGTTGTAAAATACAGCAAGAATTGCAGAAGTAGACCTTGTCATGTCGAGCCAGTACTGAATCACCCAAAAATCACAAGTTTTGGGCAAACTCCACCTAATCAGCATTTCAATTATAAGCCCATAGCAAGTGCAACTCACAAGGTACGGGTGTTCTAAACTACAGCAATGGTTGCAGAAGTAGACCTTGTCATGTCGAGTCAATGCTGAATCACCCAAAAATTGCGGACTTGTTGTAGTTTCATGCCAACAATTATATATCAAGAAATAGCCTTGTAATCCCTAGTACTGTTTTTACTAATCAAGCGTCATCAGTTTTGTCTTCAGTTCCATTTACGCCCTATAGAGACAATGTATTCAGGTTCTAGTTTGTACAACTCCTTGTCTGAGTCATTGCAGCACCTCACAGTTGCCTTGGAGTTCACAAATGTTAACAAGCTGGCCATCATTGCAATACCTGCATATCATCCAACAGAGTTCCATTTTCATTCCAAACACACCTGCTGGGAAATTTAAGTAAAGATTTCTATGCAATCCAGCCCCTTAAACTTCCGCCCTCTCATTCGACTGGAAACAGGCCCCAGTCTCCGACATTGTTCCACCTCAATAACACAGTTGCTATGTTTAAAACCTGTATCGGTTCTCAACATTGTCCTCAAACTCCGAGTCAGAACCTGACTCTTCATCAGAAAACTCTTGGCTGCTGCCATCACTTCCATCATTCACCACTGCATCATATGCATCGTTATCGGCGCCTCCATCATCCGACTCCGAGTCATCCTCCATCGCAGTATCGCCAGTTGAATCACTGTCGTCATTGGACTCATTTTCACTATTGAGGGAGCCCTCCAGGTATTCACTGCAATGTCGCCTGATGGCCACAGAGTTATATTGAATGTCATGCCCAACACCAATGCCTGCAAAGTGTGCAAACATGTCTCGGTCTGCAAAACTGAGAACGAAATAATGAGTACAAACAGACAGCACTACTAGTTGCTCTGGCTTACATGTTCACATAAAAGCATTCCCAGTCATCAGCTTCCTGCCCAAATCTTGCAATTGATGGACCACACCTGAGAAGAGCATCGGAACACCCCTGCACAAAGGCTGGGATAAGGTGACATCCTCGGATGACAAATGATGGGTCAAGGAAGCCAAATGCCCCATTGTCTGTTGCGGGGACAAATCCAACCCTGGGGAGTCGTGCGTCATTAAGGCCCCATCGATATGCGGGATCAACTATGAGCCATCGAACCCAGAGAACCTCCAAAGTTTGAGGTGAACGGTTTCAAGCTTGTGGCCCAGTATGTAGAACCTGTATAAGAAAGGCTCGCAATACCTGTGCATACCAAAAAGGGTGGGCATGATCGCCTTCTTCTCTTGATAGGGTCATGATGGTGCAGTTGTATCCTGGTCGCATGAAGTCTTGATCGCGTCAGATGTCATAGGTTGTGTAGTTAACTTGAAACCGATGTGGTTGGCGGACCTGACAAAGATTATTGATGAAATGTAGATCATTCCTCTCTGAATCAGAGAACTGGTGCTCATCGCCATCATACTCATAGCCTAGTACACAAGATAGTAGATGATTTTTGAGTTTGGGGATGAAGTCCTGTGAATTTTATTTATCAAATGATCTGCACAAAAGATCAAGGCTTACCTTAACTGCGGGATCACCAGAATTGCTGCTGAGGAAAACTGCAAGATTAATGCTATTGGCCCACGAGTCTGATAGGTGGTGGTGAAGCTCTGGCAGTGACATGGCAGGTTCCTCCATTTGAAGATTCTGCTGCTGCCTTAAGTGTGTCTGCCACCTTTCATGTTGCACGAGCTGCTTTGATACATCTTTTTTGTTAGTCATCTGGTAAAATTTCTTGATGGCACGATGTGCCAATTCTCCCTGCATCAAGGGTGAATCATGAATGGACGTATGTTAGGCTTGAATAGAGTACTGACAATTTGAGTAGTGCATGAGTCAGTAGTGCCAAATACTTTTATTGATTGCATGTAGTCGCCAAGAGCATGCAATTTGTAGGTGAAGAGGTTGAATGACTTTGGTCGGGGTCCAGCTGGTTTCACGCTGGGCTGGAATTCGGACATATGCTTGGGCTTCCGGTGACATGCAGCTGTCTTGCCCGGAAGTTTGAAAGTTCGAAAAGCCGAACAAGTGAACTTGCTGAACCTTCGAAGTTGAGCCCCTAATTTTCGAAGTGACTGGCTAAGCAAGACAACAGTTTCATCGGAATGCAGATGCAATTTTGCCAATGCGTGCCATTCAGCCATATGGAAGAGCAGAATCCTAATAATGTTATTGTGCTTGTCTGGGAAAAGCCCTTCAAAAACTGGTATTGCACACTGTGGTATTCCGAAAATTATTTGTATGAATGTTAACTAAAACTAGAACGTACTTGAAGCATATCTTCAAAGTGTCGAGCTACCTGCTGTTTCATTGATGAAACATTCTTTGGGAACCGTCGAATGGAACTCTTTCCGAATGAAGGTATGGACCGAAACCTGGCATGCCTGGAATGTCATCAAGGACTACATCTGAAATAAACGCCATACCTCTCATCGACGACGACGATCTTCCGTGGGTCAATAGCATAGAGCAACCGCATCAAATGTGTCATCACGGCTTTGATTATTCCAAGCTCGAACTCATGCAGCAGATCGACAACCAGGATGGGGAAAAAATCAAAACCTAACGGTGAGAGGCAGTCAACAAAGCTATTCTAAAGGTACATTGAGATGAGTCATTACGCGCATCAGTGAGAAGGTCAAGCTTACAACTGTAGGCACCAATGAAAAAGGTTTCAGGATACTCTCAACTAAGTCTCCTTTGATAGGAGCGCCACATGTGAATATGGCATTGCGGGCTTGTGTCACTTTTTCAGTGAAATATGTGCATAGCTGTTTCACTCTCTGCGATAGGTCATGCAGGTATCCGATGCAATTAAACTGAGATTTTGGAGTCAAACAACAAGGACATGGGCAAATTCCTTTATCACATATAGTCGCCAGAAGAACCCTATAGTAGTGGTCAGTAAACATAGTCATAAAAATAAAAATGAAAGAAGGCTTACTTTTCTGGATAATCTGCTGAATATGTGAATATCCTAGGGAAAACGTGCCGACTAATCCCATCATGGCATTTGATAACAATCCCATTCTTGTATGCATGAATGAATTCTTCATCCAGCAGGATGCGCCAAACTCCATGGAAGAGCTCGTGCTTACAATGTGTAAGCACATCGTCAATGTTCTTTCTCTGCATAAAAGTGCATATGAAGCTTTTAATCGATACTGGTGGCTAAATGCAGAGTAAATTAACCACTTGTCAGAGGTTGAGATGTTTAAAAAAGCTCACAGTGGGAATGAAAGCCACAGGATGGCAAGCGGCGGAGTTGGGTCGTGAACGAACATACTTCAACATATTTCTGAAGAAAAGATATAGTGGCCAAGTCGATGCGTTCCCAAACTGAGCAAGACGAGTAGAGTCAGACCAGAACATAAGACCTGCCACCACCCTCTCCAGTCGACAACCATCGTCCCTTCTTTGTTTTTGGAGCTCGTCCTGGGCCTGAATCCACGCATCTGATGTGTAGAGCTTGTTGTATAGCCACTGCTCACATCCAGTGGTAGGTGATTTCCAAATGCGCCTGAAAGGCGTCAAGTGGAACAATTTTGACGAAGGCTCCAAGAATGCAGCTTGAATAACTGCTATGAGCAGCCGGTAGAAGAGACCGGATACAGAGAACAGACGCCCATTCCTGTTGCGATTCTTCTCCTTTGAGGGAACCATGATCTCCACATCAGCTTGCTTCCAGCCATCACCTTCCAGAAGGCTCGTTTTGGGGGCACTGTCTTCAGCAGCGTCAAAACGCCTCATCTCAGTGTGGGCATCAAAATGCTTGAGATCGTGGATATCAAAGTCGTCTGCTTGCAGTATGTCCTTCACTAGACGTGTTACCTCGGCCTGTGACTTCTGAGAACTTCCAGTCATCATCCAGGACATTAGCCTCCAGATAGACATATTTTTCCAAGGCCAAGGTGGTTGATGTGGGGAGGGATAACCGGGCAGGGCCTCACCATCTGGCACGCCATCTGCGCTGAGGTTGCAGGGATATATGTTGGAGAGTTGGTTGGCTGATACAAATTCATCAGGGTTGTATGATGGTCGATGGCGATACTCTCGAGCAATACCAAATTTGTTGAAGCACGTGCGGATGGAATCGAAAACGTGAAGAATGACATGAGTAGGAAGTGAGGCTGGTGGGTCCTGACTAACAGGTGGCGATGGTTCTGGTAGTTCATCTCTGTATCGTAGTGGCAGTCACTGTTGGCATGACTGGTGTGATTCGTTGTGACTGCAGTCTGCAAAATCAGAAGGGACTGAAGGAGAATCTGAGCTATTCATAGTATGATCAACTGTGACATTATGAGATGGGGAGGGAGCTGCAGTGTGGAGTTGGTTTGGTGCCAAGGGTGTGTGGTCGATGGGCATATCTGATCCAGTTGATGGTTCCGGTTTGTGGCTGGGTATAATCTTGAATATAATCAGGCTATCAGTAAAAAATATGAGTGCGCAATACTACTAGTACTGACCTGTATGACCGCATTGCTAGGAGGGCAAGGTTTCATCTTTTTGAATGCCCTGGCAGGCTTGGGATCTTCACTAGCTCTTTTAAAATTCTGGGCCTGTAAATCCAAGCGATGCTTGTAATACTCGCAAGCCCTATGGTGTCAACCAAGCCCTGCACTATCAGAGAACTCACGAGTGCATGGTGGTCCACATTGCCATTGGCGGGGACCGACCATGACTAAAAAATGTAGAAGGTAGATAGCGAGATAAAGCAGTGTGTAGAGGTCTGTTCTGGTAATGTTCATGTCAAACAAATTGTTTGTAAAACACGATGATTTGTCGACATTTGAAGCACTGGAAGTGAGCAGTACTAGTCCCTGCATCCGAACTACACATCAGGAAACCCTGGCTTGGACAACCAGCTCCAATGATGTAATCGCTGACGCTGTTGGCAATTCGGATCGCTAATAATACTATGTAAAACATCAGTATGAGTGACAGGGATACGTCAGACCGCTCAAACTCCTCTTACCAGTTTTCCCCTTCTCTTCAGAAGGCCCTGATTGGGCATTCCAAGAGGGATTGTGGCAGGGTGACGAAAGCATGAAACGGCAGTACATACTACCATCGTATCAGCTGCCAGGCTCTGAGTCAGCCTGAGGCTGCCACTGGCAGCAGTGCCAGGGATCCATATTGATTGCTGCCACTCACGAGTTGGAAGTAGAAGTAGAACAGACACAACAGTACATGCCGTCGTGCCAGTGGTGATACTGAGCTAGATCTGCCCGGCAAGGAGTTCAAGTTGAAAGTCTGTGAACAGAATCACATGATGAGTCAGCAACACTGTATCATTCGGGCTGAAGTCCGACGACTTTGCTTGAACTTCTCCGAGTCTGCCAAGAGTCCATACTGCGTAGCCTCAGTACCGTGCCAGTGATGGTGATACTGGCATTCAAGCAAGAAGCAGATACTATAGGGCTTGGGCTAAGTAGTATGTACTACTGAGTCTTTCCTCTCTAGTTATCCACTGGCTTAACCACTCAGCGGTCTGTACTGCTGAGAGGTACCTGGTGACTGCCACAGTACTACTACCTGTGATCTTCTACAGGGCAAGGTTAGTGAACGAGAGCGTAGTAATCCCTTTAATCAACACAAGTACTCATCTGAATTGTCTCAATGTAAATAAGTGCTGATCATCCAATTAGTAGCACTGGGGATTCAACCTTGATGGAAGCTTGCAGGAGGGTGACAGCGGGCTTGAAGGATATGTCTTCAGTGAAGAATCACAGGCTAAATATTAAGGTGCACCAGGCATTGTACCTCTGTCACTCTATTTCTTGGAGCTGATAAATGGTCCATATCATGATATCCCTACTAGGCAAGCCACACTGCTGAGCTTCCAAACAGCCTGGAAGTCAAAGAGATATTCGAGAGCACAAATGAACCGGTGGTCCAGTTGAAAGGTTTCCTCAGACTTGCTTGTGACAACATGGGGATAAAGGTGCTGGATGCTGTTGGTGTCAGTCCTTCCATGAGGCGAGGGAAAGGCTTGACAAGGAGTGCTCTGCCTTTGCCACATCTCTCTGTAAGTACAACTTGGGCTGCCAGTGGCACTGGCAACTGCTTTTCACTGATGAATGTGTAGTATAGATTATTGAGTAGTTCCTGTGTGCACAATCCCATCGTGATACAGATCCAATACATCTGAGTCCGAGTTGAAGATCATACAAAAAAAACTAGAGTACAAGACATTACATGACCGGTGAAAAAAATATGCAATGAGGTCATTCTACCCATAGCTCGCTGAACGAGCAGCAGCACAGGTTTTCATTCCAATGCACAGGCGAACTAGATGTCCATCATCAGGGGTATCGATCTCCGCCTCATCTGCTGTGCGTTTGCCAGTGACTTCTACATATTCTTCTGATTGTTCTTCAAGTATGTTGTGGTACCAGGTTAGGTACTGAGCATGAGCAGTTGCCTGCATTGCGTATGTAAGGCTGTCCACAATGTCTTCCCACTTGAGGGGGAGGGGAAGCTGAGCAGAGCAGAGATTAGAAACACTGGCGTCTCTGTCTGCAAGGCGGCACTGTTCTACAAAACAGTCCCTTGTAAGCTCAAGTCCTTTCATGACCGTCCTTCATTGCTGCTTCATTATAGACGGGAAATAAACTCTGTCAAAATTATTCACTTATATGAGTGAAACATGATAAGGCATGAATGACTTACTCTGTGGGCCGTCAAACGACTGTCTTTGGTATCTATGTTGATTGCACCCCTGCGCCCTTGAACCCATACCTGTACTTGGATGTCAGTGATCGCACACCAGGAGTGACCTTCAACTATAACAGGAGTGGGCTCGTCAAAAGACTGAGGTTCATCTTGCAAGGAAAGGAACACGAGTGCTGAGTGGTGGGGCTTATTGTCTCTCGGATGTAACTTTCTCCAAGTGTGGCCCAAGGGTTTAGGTGACAGGAAGGGAGGGGTCTCGTTGATTACGAGCATTAAGATCATCCCCAGCTCTGGATAGAATTTGATGGCGTTTTGGAACCTATCCAGAAGTGCAGCCTCTGATTGTGAAAACGCGACTTCAACAATGGACGGGATCTTGACAACGGGGGGTTTACAGCGGGCTGTGACGACGTGAACGTAGTTGGGAACAAACTCCTTCTTTCCAGTGTTCAGCGTCAAGCTGGGATGTATTTCACTATGTATGAGTCATGCAGTGATAAGATCATGCAGCATCTTATCGATGGACTCCAGACCACATCGGATGACATTTGTGGCAGAATCATGCACACACGAAGGCATGTTGACTTCGAGTCGAAGAGTTTCAAAGTCGTAAGCTAATCTAAATGTACGGTGGATCAGTGATAACGTGTGAGGAGTCATGGCGATTGGCCCACCTTGGTTTTCCTGTGAGCTTCTCTGAAGCGCGCAGTATACTATTATATTGATGTGGAGTTACACAGGAAAACACCTGATGTAGTAGTCAGCTTTACCAATTGAATCACAATTCGAATTGCGTACCGTGGAGTATTTTTCATGATTTTTCCGGACAATGAAATCAAGCACCTGGTTGCATTGAACTTGAAGATGATCAGCTGAAGTGATGAGGATGAGATACAACAAGTTACCTGTAGCTATCGCTTCACTAGAAGGATGTTTCAGAGGAACTGAAGGTCCAGCAGTTGGAGGCATAGTCAAAACAGAAACCTCTTCCAATGGCTCTGAGGCTATGGGTTGCGCTGCAGGGCTTCTTGAAACCTTGATGGTAGAACGACCCACTGAGGTGGTTGATTTGGTTGAAGGACGCTTGCCACAAGATGGTTCTACAGAGTTGCTTCGTGTACTATTGCGTAAAACAGGAGAATATCTGCTGCTGTTGATGGGGACTGTAGAGAACATGATGATGGCATCTAACTGAAGCCTGGCTTTGAACAAGCAGGAAGAAGCCACACTTACCTGCTTACCTAATCATTAGGGTTAGGGAGTCATGGTACGTGGCGAAGTCAAGGCAGCAATCATCAACTCCAAGTCAGATAAGGCAAAGCCCAATCTAATAGTACTATAATATGTAACTCAAGGTGTGCCACACTTTGCAATTCGATGATAATGGCTACTGGGATAATTCGCTTGATCGTTTCAGGACATGTGCCAGCCCTCAAACTCCAGATCATAATGTTATCATAGCCCCGAAATCGACAAAACAAGGGTTTCAATTTTGAGAGATGACTCCGATTTCCCACCTTGGAGGGAGTCATAATTTGAATGATCATGATGCGGCACATGCATCCAAACAGATTATCTAGAAGTTCAAACCTTCTTGACTCCATGTAGTGGCATTTACATATTCATAGTGGTGCTTGTGAGCCAGTCCCTGACTCCTATTGCAAGCCATTCGAAGCTAATCATACAAAGTAACATAACACTTGCTACCTGAATTAACTGACCTGGGTGGTAGCCCATGACCATCTGTGTAAGCTCCAGCCTCCGCCAAGCTGTGCCCATTTTTTTTTTCTAAATGCAATGTTAAAGTTTCAAATACCCCCACATCGATGTTGAAGTTTTCCATTCAAACTGCACTTAGATCTTAGTAGGATATTGGCTACGCCTACCCAAAAAAATTAATTATACAGTTGAATGATAACAGGTTGCGATCCGACTCTGAGTCGACATGATGCCAGCGGCTCGAGTCAGGCATAGAGTAGTACTGGCAAGGCTAATGCAAGTCTGACTGACACGAATGTAGGCCACCATCAGTGACCATGGTGGCTGATCCAGGGCGATAATCATGTCAGCCTCAGGCTGAGAACCCAGGGGTGATAGATGTTGGTGAGGGTTATAAACGCGACAGTACAAACTGTTGTGTGAGGGGGATCATGGTGGAGGTGTCAGATTATGTGCAGAGCTGAGTCAAGTTGTATACTTAAGCAAGACATATAGAATAAAACAGGGTACTGCCACGGCCTTGTGCCCACATGCATGTGGCACGGGAATTTGTTCAAATTAGGTAGTACTAGTGTGACTGGACCATTGAAACTGACTTCCAACTAAAATCTGAACTTGAACTTCTCCTCTAACTTGACTCAGCAGTATGTACTGCTAAGTCTTAGTAGCTCCCATTCAAGCTATATCGGGCCATTATCCTCGCTTGGACTGCCTCAGGCTCCACCATTCAGCGGTGTTGGAAAAATGTGAAATACCATATCAGGCCTGGCATAACCTGACACAATCTGGCGTGATCTGATGATCTGGCCAGGCGCCTATGATGGTCGTGCCAGGAATCATCAGGCAAGTATGTCAATGTTTCGAACAAGATATCTCATCATTACCAGGTCACATTTCTGTGCCTGCTTGAATACATGCATGCCCTCCCACACGGTCTTTGGCTTCCATGATGTCTGCTTGTAAAAGTGCGATGTTGACTGGGCCACGGCTTGTCATGCACCTGAAAAGCATGCGCAGTCATATCGAGTGTGACTGTGGACGTCAGGATTACATCACAGAGTGTCTCGTCCTTCATGCCCTGGAAGGTGACAACAAGGTTGAGGAAGACAGACAGGATGATAACCATGAAGATGGGCAACGTCGCTGTGAGGAAGATGAAGAACACAGGATGTATTTGATAGAAGTACAATACTATGTGACAGTTTGAAATATGTTGTGTTCGCCTTCCAAGATCTCTCTTCATCAAAATTAATTTCATCACTCAGACTGGGACACAACTTCAAGGATGCGTGCTAGGACAGCAATTTGCTCCCAAAGCACTTCAACAATTTCTTCCCCCAACCTAAGATTCCCTGACACTGCAGCTCTATTTGCAGTGGTAGCTTCACTGCCAGGCTGCAAAGTGACCTGCTGCTTCTTACGAGGTGGTTTGGCCCGTTGTGGAGAGTTTGTGATAACATCAGCAAAGTGTCAATTCTGAGTGTGCGCAGATTACATTTTTATTCATATTGACAGAGTGAGGAAGACTCACCTCATCAGGCTTGGATTCACTTGACAGTGCACACTTCAAATTGGGCTGTGGGATGATATCAATGGGATGCTTGGAAAAATGAAGTGAGTTGGTTGTAATTTAGTGAAAGACACTGTGACACACCCAGTCAGGCACTTCATCTCCTGCTGAAATGCTGTGCGCCTTCGATGATGGTGACCGCAACTTTGCGGAATCTAATGTCTCCTGGGTATCAAGGCCCGGCGGCTGATACTCTGGGTATATCTTGTTGTAGTCGTAGTTTCCTTCAGAGTCTGCTGGTGCTCCTTGGCCATTTGCTGGAAAGCACAATCTGATGTGAGGTGAGTCTCCACCTCCAAGAATTTGCGCCGCACTGTCATTGTAACCAGAGCTACGCGAGCTGTGATCAGAGCTTTTATCTGGATCATAGTAAGGCATTGCAAATATTAGTAGCCTAGTAGTGGGTGAGTTTGCTGATGCGATTCGATGCAGTTAGTGTCTCACATGCGATTACAGCACCAGTGATATCATTTTGTGGAGCTTCACATCAGCAAACTAAAACTACAATGTTCTGAGCTGTACAGCACTACAGTGCCACAGCTTGGTCCCTTCTGTACAGAACATCCCAGCAATGTAGTAAATAAACCAAAACAAATTCGCATTTTTGGCATTTTAAAATGCCAAAGGCAGGAATTGAACTTGAATTACTATGAGCTCAAATAAGAACACATAGTTACCAGCTGCACCATAGCCCCTTTGATATATGTAACATACAATAACATTTATACCAATGATACTCAAGCCTCATAATGTTTTCAAGAAGTTGTACAAAAATTTAATAAGCTTTGCTCTAAACTAAGGCTTAGTATAATGTTTCACTAAAAAAAAGATCTATTTGAACTTTGAGACAATAGACAACATAAAAGTGATAGATTTGAACAAGGGCAAATTGTACAACTTCTTGAAAACATTATGAGGCTTGAGTCCCATTGGTATAAATGTTATTGTATGTTGTATATATTAAAGGCCCTGTGGTGCAGTGGTAACTATGTGTTCTTACTTGTGATTGTAGTATTCTAAGTTCAATTCCTGGCTTGCTCTTTTTTAAAATGCTAATATGTGAATCTACATTGCTGGGACGCTCTGTACAGAGCTGTACAGAAGGGACCAAGTTGTGGCACTGTAGCACTCTGTAGGAGCTGTAGAAGGCCATTGTAGTTTACTGATGCTAGTTATCCTTCATAAGTTCACAGACAGCTTGGATGTACCTCTCACACCCAAAGTCAACTCACCTCAGGATGCTTGTTTCATGTCTATAACAAACACCTTGTTATACTACTAACTTGTTCTCACTCATTTTTAGTTATTCTAGTTTGTTTTCTCATTTCTGCACTTGTTTGTGCTCATCCGCACATGTTTGCACCCATCTGCACTCATTCTCACTTGCATGTGCTCGTTTGCACATGTCTGCACCCGGAGTTGTGTTGTTGTGGGAAGTGAGTGTGTCAGTCCTCCTTCAAGCTCGAGCCATGCTGATCAAAGTTGTTTCCCGCCGGTCACAGGAAATGAATGTGTCAGTCCTCCTTCAACCTCGAGCCATGCTGATCAAAGTCGTTTCCCGCCAGTCGCAGGAAGTGAGTGTTTTGGTCCTCCTTCGAGCTCCAGCCATGCTGATCCAAGTCGTTTCCAGCCAGTTGCAGGAAGTGAGTGTCTAGGTCCTCCTTCAAGCTCAAGCCATGCTGATCAAAGTTGTTTCCTGCCAGTTGCAGGAAGTGAGTGTGTCAATCACCACTACTTCTACCTCAACCCTATCAGGTGAATTTCTTGTTTCTGCAGTGAATCAAGTGTGTCTGAACCATTTATCATATTATTATCATTACTATTACAGAAACACTGACAGTATGGAGTCCGGAAAGACCTCCTTCTAGACCCTCAGTATCCCTACCAAGATCACTCATGGTATTACTATTGAAATCTCGGCCAAGGTCCAGGTCGGTGCTCATCAACCACTTCTTGTCCAGTATCCAAACCATTGCTGCCATCTCACTTGCCCTCAACTACCCCACCGTTGTCTTGGTCACGCACTCTGAATTTCTCAGAGAAGGCCAAAGAGAAGGAGGAGTCTGATGATGACATGGTAAGTTGCTCTTGGTTTGCACAAATTTTACATGCTGGTCTACAGGGTTTCAGTCTCTTCGACTAGATTACGCATCATGCCATGTTATTATGTACTGTCATGTATCTACATATTGTAATATAATAAGAACAGAGAGATTTACAATTGCAGTTCGACAGGAGAGACAGACAGCACCAAGAAAAGACCATGAGTTCATTAATTTCCTGCAAACAAAAACTGTGGTGCTATTATGTATTATGTATTATCCTACATCCAACTGAGTCATTCATCCAACATACATGAAATGCATCTTCTTGGCCAAACCTGTGTCTGCATACATTATAGTAATAGTACTTGTATTATATATTAGCCTACATCCAACTGAGTCATTCATCCATACATGAAATGCATCTTCTTGGCTGAAGAATCTGCGTGTGCATACATTATAGTAATAATATATGTAAAGTCTATGACAGGTTGCACATAATCATTCTGTAATAACTATTAGTATCATCTAGTAATGCACATGCAAGCTGATAAGACTCACTCATGTTTGTAGCTCTCTACCTAGACCTCAAACTCTTCACATGGAGGAACATATCTGTGTCTACAAGATTGACAAGGAAAAAATCACCATTGGAATCATAATCTGGCACCAATAAAGCACCACAAACGATAGATTGTAAGGAAATAAATTCCAATGAAGCTAGAGGTCGTGCCTGAAGACGAGTTAGTCCCAGATTGTGATCCGTGCTTTGTCTTGAACCAGTGGGAGCATCCATGGGTAGGACTAATGCAAGTTCAAAAGTGTGATTGCTGACCGTAAACTTGAACATGAACAATATCCGGACAAAGATATTCTTGTCATTCCCATCCTTGTCTAGGGTCCATATCAAGGCACAATCACGATGTTCACACCCATGGAAGCTCGGATTATATTGGAGATAGTCAGTGGTCAGTCTCCAGTCGACAGTAGACTCGTAGTTTACTTTGAGGTAGCAATATTCTTGAAGCTGTGATGAAAAAAAACCATAATCAGTAGACATTTAGAAGGATGTAGATGAATGAAACAACTTTATCGTTAGCTGTAGGCCGCAACCATGTAACACCATCCAATGGAATGTTGTTTGAAACAATGAAATTATTGAGGAACTTCGTGAACTTCTTTCGGAAATCCTGAAATGCGTGGTTTGATGTGTTGCCTTCCTCCACTGCAGCGAGAGTGACAGGAATTTGAGGAGCACTGATGTGGGGATGGCCCAAAAATGGCTGATCATCTAGTGTATCATTGTCTTTGAGTTCTCCCTGTGACATCGTGGATTTGCACTGATCTTCATTGAGGTGGGAAATATGACTGCGGACCAATTCAGAAACTACACTGATATGATCAAGCTTGAGGACCTGTATAGTAATATGTTAGTATCACAAGCAGTTTGAATTAAAGGACAGCGTACCTGATTGACAACATCTTTATGATTCATTTGACGCAAGTATGCTCGCTTCAATGGTCCATGTTGCTTCTCATTCGGTCGAGTACTGAAGTTGCGTGCTGCTCCTTTTGTGCGGATGTCAGGGAAAGCATGTGTCAGGGCATGCACCTTCGGAAATTTCCAGTTCTTGGTTAAATATATATGCCTGAAAATGTGTTAAGATATAGCTGAAAGTTAAAGGAAACATGATATATAGTTACATGTAGGTGCATTTTGAACACTAGAAGCTCCACTTCTCCAGCAGCAAGTGTGGCTTTGGTGTGCACATCAAGCATTATGTACATGGTCAGTTGTAGGTAGCTGGCTATACACTGCAACAGTGCATAGCCAACAGTATCTTCATTGTGTGTCAATACGTTTTGTGCTGCATACAGCATTTGCTAGAGTCCAGGATGTTAGAAGGTTGATTGAGACATAACAGCGAATAATATTAGTGCTCACCTTAGTGATATCCCTAAGTTTGTTGCCATCACTAAACAATATCTTCATGACAGACTTTAAATGGTTTAAATTATGCCATCGCGGAAATGTGTTGAACCTGCAGAGTCTTGGTATAGATATAATGCACAAAGCAATGATGAAATGTACTGTTCATCAATCTTTGCCTCAGCTTCACGACCGAGAGCCTTCACACATGTTTTGAGCTCCTCAAAAAAGTGAGTGCCCCAGTTACCGATATCATTGACATGTAAGGGATCAAATGAGAGCGTCTCGTGAGGATTAGAGTTCTCAACTCCCCAGAGTGCATTCTGACAGTAGTATTAACTAAGATAATAGCTTATGAAAACAATTAAAATATGAACCACAACAGGACATAAGCCATGTGCCTTCAGTACTGCTTCTCCAGCAACATGGTCCCTTGAACACAACTCTAAGAAAGCTTTCACATCCTCGATGGTTCAAGTAGGATACACTGTACTGAGATCAGAAAGTTTGGTCGAGGGAATGAGACATAGGGCAGGGACAGTTTGAATGTAGCCTGCATATTAGTGCCATAATACATCTGTCAAGATGTGAGCTATCAAAACATAATGTAAGCCTTGAGAATACTACATACTGTTCTTCATAATCTGCAGATAGAAGTAGAATTAGTGGGTATAACCACCACATGACAGCATCAAAGCATATATGTGCAAACCCTGTTTTGGGGTACAGGGTGATGGACTCCAACAACTTAATGAATGCCACATGCCAGATGACATGTTTGAGATTTGTGTAGCTGAGCTTGCCATCCTCACTAGAATCTGTAGGGTTCTTGTGCATGTCAATACAAAGGACTGATGAGTATCTACTGTTAGTACTCAAACACATACAATTGGTAGCCAGCCAACCACATGGCCTCCTCCGATTCCATCACCATTTCTTATGTGAACAGGAAGATTCGCACAATGGGTGATTACTGGGTATGCCTTCACATGTCCAGATGAGGTTAAATGGGTTTTGTCAGTGTAGAGGATGAAAGCAAACAGAACACTGTTGTTCAGCAATGATGACTACAATGAATTGAGTACAGATATGATACATTGATTAGCAGCATGTCGATACAAAGCACAAATACATGATAATGCATACTTGAATTCACCACCAGTGATCTGCCATCCAAGGCTCATAAATAAACTGTTTGAAATCGGTGTAGAAGAGGAATGGGAAGTGGGGTAATATAGTGATATGAGATATACTCAAGTAGTCCTCGATCAGCAAGATATACGTCGGCCCAAGGGGATTGCTACTGAGAAGGTTCCTCTAAGTGTATATGTGGAGGGAAATACTGGACCAGGTGCTTGGTCAAGCCTGGTAAGGCATGCGATGATGAGCAAAGCGCTAGCGACGTGAGGTGCTTGATGAGTGATGACGGCTGATGTGACGCTCAGACCTGTGTTGAGTGGGAACAGGTGTCTTTTCATATTGGTGTCAGGAGATATAGGAAGTTACCAGCTCACATCATTCCTAATGCCTCTAACAATGAAGCCTTCCTTGGTCGCACCTAATCCGATGGTATTCCGTTCTCGGGTCCGATTTTCTGTCCATCCATCCATGTCCTTCCATGTCCATCGAGTTCCACTGGTGCGTGTTCATTTCTATTTGGGTTGACTAATGATGTAGTATGGCTTATTACATGTATCCACATGTTTCGTTCTGCGCGCGTTCGCATTACATATTACTTATCTGCCTCATTTCATCGCTACAAGTCTCGCCTATGGGTTCTGGACATTCATGCAGTAGGATATAATCTCATGTGTTACATACAGTAAAGTACTTCCCTTCCCTCAGATGCTATCCCTTTGTTTTGCAAAGTCACTTAGATGTTCTTAGTATCTTTGACCAATTGACAAGCTTTGATTCTCATTTACTTGAACCCGCGCATTCTGGAGAGTGTGCATCTAAGTTCTTTACCTAGGCTCTGCACAAATCTGTTCTGTATGCTGGTTCAGACTTAGCATTCTATACCTAGTTATACCTCAGCTATAACCCTTGTCCATACCTAGCTGCTACCCATGGAACCGCGCATTACCTAGTAACCTCTCGCTCTCGCTCATTTCTCATTGCACCTTCATCGGGTTCGCATTCTTGCCTTCGCTCTCATCATCAGCCTCACTTTCCTTAAATTGCGCTCATTCTTTCGCGTTCCGCATCTACTCCCTTTGCATTATACTTGAAGAAAGTGCTTGATAGCAATCCTCTTGGGTCGATATAGCACACCCACACTCAGTAGGATTTTATTAGTGCTCTAGCTTACTTGCTAGCCAGTCACTATTTCTTCTTCACACCGATGATAAGTGACGGTGCGCAACTTATAATGGAAGCGCGCACTAAGTGGAAGTGGTGCGCGCATGCAGGTGATGAAGTGTAGTGACTCTTAATGAGTCAGAAAACTAATTTGACAGAGTTTCTCTAGTAATGTACGGCGGTGGGCGCTTGTATTGTACTTAGATACTTAGAGTTAATTGAAAGATGTGAAGGAGGACTTAGACTTAGAGTTTAATGATGTGTGGGCAGAAAGATAGATATTATACAGTTTAGGCATGTGTATATATACTAAGTAATGATAAGTGCTGTCAAGCACTAAAGCGAACCAAGAATCAAAGTGGATATGAGATAATATGTAATATAAGGGTCCATGACAGAAAAAATATGAAATATGGTCATGAGGGCCGGAGATATGTCAGAATCAATGAAAATAGACTCTGTCATATCCTGCATTCCGGACCCGGACTTATCACATATCATTTCCGGATATCTGGATCTGGCCGACATCTATCTATGTCCGGATCCGACCTGTGTCTAAAGTTCTGTGCCTTATCCCTTTGTATGTTCCTACTCTGGTTAGACTAAATCATTTTCCGTACCTTGTTTCATTTCTGCCCTTTATTTTCCTCTGATCTAATCTCCAGGTTCATTTAACTATTTTCCGATAGACTAGCATTTGACTTTTCTATATGCTCCGTCCACTGCTTTGTATAGCTTCGGACTTCACATCTTAGTAGTATATAAACCCTGTAGAATCTATGTACATCTTCAGTTCGAATATTATCTTAGACTCTGCTCATTCCTTCCTCATCCAACTTGAGTTACATATCCTCTCATCAACCTCCACTTGTCTTAGGATTGATTCCTATCGACTTGTCACCTCCACCTCTACCTTTGGTAGTCCTCTGCTGTTTCCTTTCTAGTTTGGACTATGTCCATATTAGTCTTATCTCTTGTTCTCGAACATCCGCTGGAATTCCCACACATCGGACATCGGACTTCGGACATTGCCCGACGCCCTCCGGACATCATCTGGTAACCTTCGGATATTGTTTGACAGCCTTTGGAAGTTAGGGGCATGTACTTGGGTAAGGGGCGCAGTGCACGAGCTAAAGCCAAGCCCTTCAGATTTGATCCTTGAGCACGTTCTTAACAGACTTGGAATATGCACTGATGAACCAAACAGACATGGAACGGATGGATGGAGGACATACAACAGAACCGAGGATGCACGACTGATGCGCGACTGGAGTGCTGGTGCACACGAGTGGCCAACGAAGTGCTTGAGTGCGCTGGGTGAGATATGAGTCGCACTATATTAGGAAGTTATAGAGACATTGGGAATTTAGATCCCTGCAAGCCCACAGAGATATTAGTCTCTGCATCAGTACCATTATGTTTGTACAGACGCTGCACATCCCATATAAAGTGTGGTGCCAGTGACAGATCTTGCAACAAGTCCAAAGCCCAATCCCACAGCAGCCATGTATGTACATCGAATTTGAGTTCCTCTTTCTTGTATGGGACAGAGATGATGTGCTTCTCGAACTGTATGATAGATTATACCTAAATACTCAGTAACACGACAGATAAGTTTGGAGATAGCTTATGGGTGTCATCTGAGTGGCTGATCGATCCCAGGCTTTCGACACTTCAGCATGAGATTTGAATGTAAACTTTGTGTGACCCTCAGCAATCTGCCATATCAACACCAGCATCTTGTTGGTTTGGTCCTTATTGAGTGCTGCTTGGTGTGCAAGCTCTGCAAACTCAAAGTCTGCACGGCACATAAAAGGTTGCCACAGTTCATTGTCAACAATGGGCAGGGACATCAGGAAAACATCAGGTCTCTTAGCGTCCCTCAATGTTCACTTATTCGAGCTAAAAGACAAACTAACACAGCAGGCATTGATCAATATAAGGAACCTGAACATACTTCGAACATCCTTCTGAAAAAATTTTCTTTTCTGATAATGTCCTCTGGCCAGACATAGAATAAAACATGTTTAACAATATTTTTAATAACATCAAACATCAATTGGAATACAAGAGATGTTATTAACACCATTATTAAACATGTTTTATTCTATGTCTGGTCAGAGGACATTATCAGAAAAGAAAATCTTTTTAGAAGGATGTTTGAAGTATGTTCAGGTTCCTTATATTGATCAATGCCTGCTGTGTAAGTAGTAATTCAGAGAACTGCCAGAAAGTTGAAAAAAGGCCACTCGTGCTCTGTTTCTTCACTTTTTTCTTATTATTCACTCATTTTTCACAACTTGTGAGGGATGAAAGTGGTGTCTTATAAAGCACCACACCATCTATAAAAGTCGTAAAAATGTGTAGGGAAAGAAATATTAAGTCAAACAAAGTACAAGTCATGTAAAAGCCTTGAACATGTGAGTAGGATACGAAAATGATACAAAGTGGAGAAAAGCAATGGGAAAGCAGGAAAAATTACCAAAAAACAAGAAGGCAATCGAAAGATATCTCTATCAAAGGAAATATGAGTTGGAGCCTTGGAGGACGGCTTCAGGATGCAAACTTACCAGAGAAAGGCACGAGGGTCATTTTCGACGGACTCATCTTCATTGAGGAAACTCTCAAGCCCAGATTTTGACTTCTTGAGGACCTTCCAAGCCATTGAGGCAATAGTCTTGATCACCTCGTCTCCCTTGGCCTGCACCGACCTTGAGAATGCAAGTGTCTGAGAGCCCCAGTTGCTGACAGAGAAGGCATGAATCATCCAAGTCTCCTTCCCAGTTGCCTTATTCAAGACCTTGGGAGTCTTCATCATCAACCTGCATTGTGCAGGCACTGCTGTGAGCACATCTTCAACATTGATATCACCATTGCTGATGAGAGTGAGTGCACGCTCTAACTATAGGCATAATGGCACGTCAGATAAGTCAGAAAAAAAAACCTTACATACTGCTGCTACACAGATTGAGACGACACCAGTGATACCCTTTTTGGCGAGAGCGCTAGTCTTGAGTTCTGGAATATCCGTGTGACCAATGGTGGCCTGAAGATGAGCGGTACCAACAAGCTAGAGCATGAAGGGGGAGCGATAGATTGTTGCCTTATCCAATGCCTCTGTGTCCTCGTAAAGGAACACATACTTGGTGAGAAGGTACTTGGCAAGTTCATCCACATCTTCATCTTCATTTCAGGACAAAAAATCGATTATGATGGCGATAGTGGTGGAACCAAAGTTGCTATGCCATTCTGAGAGACACTGATTTGTCTACAATGTGAACATACAGTGAGCAGCATGAAAATGGTAATAAAAGGGCTCTTACAACTCCAAAAACAGAACCATGAATTGTAGGTGTGTGTTTGACATCGGGATAGACAACTTTGAAGGTAGCTTGAATTGCAAGTATGAGGGACTCATCATTGATAACCCAAATGTTTGGCTGGCCCCCTGCCCATAGGAATATGGTGGGAAGGAATGTCTTGGTCCAGCGCAGGTCCTGACAAGGAGGAGGTAGATCAGTGTTGCGGTATGCTGACCGAGCCTTGGACCATTCAATCCAGGTGTGATCTTCAGTAGCCTTGGCAGTTGAAGGAGTGTTGTGCAAGTCTCTTTGCTCAGACTTTATCTTCTTTGAAGGAGGCGCCTTAATGTCAGTAGTTGTGACAAATGTCTACATGAAAATGTCAGTAAACCAGCAGCTTCACAGTTAAGAAAAAATACTGAAGATGTTGTCTGAGATCCCTTCTTCTTTGCACCTGCCCTTAGATCTTCCATACGCACATCTTCTAATTCTCATTTGATAGTGGGCTGTTCAAATGTACCATCAGAGTCATCCACATCAGTGTTGCCAGTTGCATCATCTACTAAGTCTGACTTGGAGTCCTCGAAGTCGGAATCTATGAAAATAACATCAGCATCCTCCTCTGCAAGCTGCTGCAACAGACTGCTGTTGGGGGAGATAGGGCGAGTTGGTTTTCTTGGCTGTGTTGGAGGTGGCAGAATCTCATTCATACTATCAGTCATCTGAATGATTGACTACCCGCACATAAAGTGAACATTGATCTCGAGGAAAGATAGGAAGATGCACCTTACATAACTGGCATCCTTCCCCTCATTGTTGACTGAAATGCAGCCTCACATTCCAGTGACTCATCAACCTCCATGTCATCGAATCCACCAAACAGGGCATTTTCTGAGTTGAAGACATCACTGGTTGATTGTTTGGGGGTGGACTGCGATTTAACAGTAGTTGCTTTCAATGCTGTTGTTATTCTTGTGGACTTAGAAAATATGGTTGAAGGAGGGACAGAAGCCGGTTGGGAGCCAGTGGTTGATTGTGAGCCTTGTCCTTGTGAGTATTCTCAAACACTTGAAGCCCAGTCTTTGACATGTCCACCAAGTGATGATTTCATAGACCTAAACTCTGAGGTCAAATTAAGAAAAAAAGTGTTGATTCAGAAAGCAGTAACATGACAGTTAAGTGAAAGAACTAACGGTTCAGATGGAAACAATGTTCCTTTCCCATCTGTAACACATGCCCCAAACAGATTTTCCCTTCTCAGCTTTAAATGCGCCACATCAACAGTGTTATGAACTAGGATAGTTCTAACAGCAAAGGCTCGACAGAGCATTCGTGTTGCTGAGATTTGTAAAGCTCTTCAAATAAGAAGAGGTTTGTAGACTTAGTTAAAGGAGTGCTTTAACTAAGAGATCGGTTCTGACAACTTTAAGATTGGTGGTCTTAAGTGAAGGAAGTTCTGGGTAAAACCTAGTAAGATTGAAGTAGCATTTCTAAGTAAAGTACATGTGCTTAAATAGGACACTATATGCGCACAGACCAAGGCTAAGGTGAGATAATAGTACATAGGTCGAATGTGGAAGTAAGATCAAAAAAGGGAATTCAATAGCAAAGGGAAAGTAATGCATAGTGGCAGACATTAGTAAGAAACGAAGTGATTGTAACAAACAGCATCCTTGAATGATCGCTTGGAAACGACCTTTGCATCTTTGATGCTTCTATAATCTCTGTCAATCTCCATTGTAAGTGCCTCCTGTCCTGACACATCTTCAGCCTGATTGAGTGCTGGTTTGGCTTCTTTCTGAGACACCGCCACTGACTTCTTGATAGCACGCGGCCTAGGCCTGACTGCTGTTGGCTTCTTGTTAGTCACACTTGCCTGTGACTCCTCCATGGTGGCTTGAATCTTTGCAAGGCACTCTATGCCTTGTACGGCAGCTGCTTCTTTTGCTTCCAATTCCTCATGAAGGTGTTTGTTGTCAGCAGCTTTCTGAGCTTTGGTACATCATTTTTGACCTGCATTGCACACAGCCTGACCAGGGTGCATGTTAGCATTTGACGGGCAGGTGGTGACACGCATCAAGGAACGAAAAGTGCAGTGAAGCAATGGTGTTGGGGGAGAAAGCAAGCAAAGGTTAGTTGAACTTTAGCAAATTTAAGACCCGGGTATATGTGAGTGCCAACCAAACAAACATCTAATTTCACAGGACTTTATGCTTGCACAACAAGCTACAACACTACACTTTGCTCCAGCCATCACCAAAAACGCAGCAATGCTATACCATCATTTTTTTTCATTGTTTTTTGCTCTTAGCCTGCTTTATGCCACCCCCCCCCCCCCCAATGCGACCACAATACCCTACAGCTTCCTTGCGGCCAGTCAAATTGCCAGCACTACTTTAAAACAGCCGCCAGACAAATGAAACACAGACTCTCAGCACATCCCACATTTCCAGCACCCACTGCTCATTCAGATGATTCAGGCCATCTTCAACGGCCACATTCACCCCCTTATGACAATGGGGACCAGTTTGACAGCCCTTGTCCACCATCACCGCTACCTAACATTGAAGCAGAATTTTTCGGTCCTGGAAATAGATTGTATCGAAATTATCACAAGGATCTTAATGGAAAGTGATGTGTTAATTGTTTCTTCTTATATTCATGATTTTTTCTACCTGTAGCTCAGCCTTGTGACGAGAAGGGGATATTTCTTCCACCTGGCACTCCACCATCCCCACCTGTGCCCCACTCTGATGATGACTGGGTGCCTTTTCATGACCATGTTGAATTTGAAACAGCAGAATTTTTATTCAAGGATGATCAGATGTCAGCCTCAAAAATTGACCGCCTACTAAATCTTTGGTCAGCAACACTCATGAAGCACAGTGACCGTCCTCCCTTTGCCGATCACCAGGACTTGTATCGCACCATTGACAGCTCATCTCTTGGAGATGTCAAGTGGGATGGTTTCCAGGTTCAATACACTGGCAAGAAACCTGACATTGATATCCCATCATGGATGAGTAGTTCATATGACATCTGGTTCAGAGATCCATGGGAGGTCATCTGGAACATGCTGGCAAATCCAATGTTCGCTGGTGAGATGGACTATTGTCCATATCGTGAGTTCTCTTCATCACATGACAAACATCAATGGAAGGATTTTATGTCAGGCAATTGGGCATGGAATCAGACAGTACATTTTTTCTCATTTTGAGCTACATTAGTTGATATATACAATGTATAGGACGAGATATCAAAAGATCCAAGCACAATTGGTTCAACTTTTGTCCCAGTGATTCTAGCAAGTGATAAAGCTACTGTTTCAGTGGGAACTGGCAACAATGAGTACTACCCCCTTTACGCATCTATTGGTAATGTTCAAAACAATGTTTGCCATGGACACCAAGATGCAGTCGCTATCATAGGATTCCTTGCAATCCCAAAAGTATGTATATTTTATTTCACTTGCATTTGGGCTAATGTGTCTCTACTAGCTACGCATCAATATGCTACTGATCCAAGGTTCCAAAAATTTCGCCGTCAACTCTTTCATTCCTCACTTTCCTGAATTCTTCAGATACTTAGGCCTGGGATGACCAATCCTGAAGTAGCACGTTTTGGAGACAGCCATTTCCACCACATGATATATGGGCTTGGGCCTTACATCGCTGACTACGAGGAACAAGTACTCTTAGCCTGTATTGTCAGAGGCTGGTGTCCAAGGTATTGAAGTTATCATTCTCAAGTACAGCACGAAGTCGCTAATTTACATGAAGGTGTTTAGCCCCTTGTAATAACCTTGATCATGATGCCTTGGACCGCTGTCGAGAACACACTGATGCACTAGTTGAGGAGGGGACATCAGGAGAATTGTGGGATGACTATGGAATTGTGGGCGATCTTATTGTGAGTTCATTTTCTCTCTGTCATGCTTGTACTCAGTGCACACATCATACTCTAGCCATTCACCAATGATTTTCCCCATGCTGATATAAATAAACTCATCACACCAGATATTCTCCACCAGCTCATTAAGGGTGCCTTCAAGGACCACCTCGTCACCTGAGTCGAGGAGTATCTAGAAGTTTCACTGACATTGCAAAGCCTTTCAAGATGCTGGTGTGGTCTCCTCCTTTTCCTTATACTGACAGCACTCTCTCTTACATTACCCCCACCTTATACGACTTTTTGGTGCCCCAAATGGTCTATGCTCATCGATCACAGAGAGAAAGCATATCAAGGCAGTAAAGGAACCTTGGTGGTGTTTGAGTCGCTTCAATGCACTCAGCCAAATGCTATGAACCAACCAGCAGCTGGATAAGCTTGCCACTATGTGGGCTGACTTTACAAGTCGAGGGATGATGAATGGGACAGTTTTGTCTGCAGTCTTTGAAGCACTTCATACATCTTAGTCTTAGCTCATTTGAAATGTCTCAATTAACTACATCTTGATAGAAAAAATCCAGGAAGCTCACAATGCAGACTGCCATGGCATCATGAATCCGAACAAGAATGCTCAGCACAACAGAGACAAGGATGAATTGGAGGGCAATGAAAATGGTGAAGTCAATGATGGTCCCACATTCATTCAAGCACATGTACAGCTTGCTCAAACACCACATATGTTTTTTTTTCAACTAAATCTTTTACATCATCTTAAAATTTCATAGAACGAAACCAGGCAAAAACAGTTCCTGCCCTCGCAATAGAACTGGGGATACCACAATTATCTGCCCTTGTCTGTCAATTTCTTTTTGAACAACTGCACCCTAACAACCCTCAGGACCTCTCTGACACTCCTGAGTTTCAGTTCCCCAACTATGATGGTGGGATTTCTATCTTCAATTCAGCATCATCCAGATTCTATGCACTCAGTGACATTAGTGGGGTTGGCAGAATGCACACTGAATACATTTGGGCATGCCCTCTTTGGTGGAATGAGGCTCCTTGATATGACTGTGTATTTGTCAATATGAATCCAGAACTAGAGGGAATGCAGGGGCTTGATGTGGCACATGTTCTTTGTTTCTTTTCATTCTTTTTTAGAGGGTCTACCTTTCCTTGTGCAGTGATCCATTGGTTCGACACTGTTGGTGACCCCACTGATGAAGACACTGGTTTGTGGGTTGTTCACCCAGGGTTTGCTCCCAACCACTCCCCCAATATCTCCATCATCCATATTGATTCTATTTATTGTGCAGCTCATTTAATCCCTGTCTATGGTACACATTTCGTTTCTTGCGACCTTATGTAAGTTTCATTATTCCTATGATTCTTTCCGGTTTTACTATGTAAACAAATATGCTGACCATCATGCATTCAAGATTGCTTTTTAGCCAAGAGAAAGGCTCATTACAAAACTTACATTGCACTTGTGCAGATGATGTTGAGGACCATATATATGCATGTCTGTTGGTAGATGACAGTCCAGACATCCAAGTAGAATACAGTATGGAACAACAGTTAGAGACACAGATAGTGGTTATTGTTGATGGTAGTTGTATTGGAGTAGTAATAATAGGTGTGATGACTGTAACATCGGTCTATTATTAAGATTTCCAAGCCCCTTGAAACTTTGTCAGCTTGCCTTAGAATTCATACAGCACCTTGTGAGACACTGCCTGACGACTCAGTTTGACTTGCAACTCGGATGCAATACGGTTGGCAGGCATCACAATTCAGTCTAAATATAGCAGCCTTGCAAAGACCCTTCAGAAATTTCCGACAAACCGTTAATAGAGCAGTCAGCAAATCATTTTGTATAGGATGTACCATTGTGCACATTCATTCTGCCTTGAGAATACAACTCCAGATGGGTTAGAGTGTCCAAAAAGGGCCTGGAAGGCCTAGTGCTGCCGAGGTCTGGTTCAGAACTTTGGTTCGGACCTAAACCTTTCCAAACCAGACTGTAGGTTCAGTCCTAGGTTTGGCATACTGTAAGGACTGAATACATTATTACATTCAGCGTTCAGCTGATGCCTGAAATGTGCGAATGCGTCCTGAATGTGTCCAGACTTGTCCAAATCATTCTTGAATCTGAAGTTCTTTGTAAGATCCACTTGACCCCCTTATTGCTAGCCATCTACTAATTAATATATTCTCTGATTGGCAACAAGCATGGCAATTGTCAGTCCTGATCTCGGGACGACTAAGACCGGCTCTGACTTCAACACATCTCTAATGGTGACATCCAACTTCCTCAGTAAACTACTGGATGTTTCAGTAAGGCCAATGTTCACCATTATTTAAATTCTAATGTACATTATAACCAGAACATATCTTCGGGATTTTCACTTCCATGGCAACAGTATGTTCAAGGTGTGTCATATATTTCTGATATTATCACAAATTCTGGTATAAACGAGCTACTACAGGTTCAATCTTCAGGCTTCCCACTGCCACAATGTCATGTGCACTTGGATCAGACAGAAAACTGAAAGATGCTAGCACTATTGACTGGTACAATAACCCTGATGATGAATCCCCCATGGTTCCCACACCTCCACCTTCTACATCCCATGGCAAGCTGAATGCCTTTGTGTCTCATCACTCTGGTCAAGCCATTAAACCAACAGAGAAAATGTCAACACAGCTCCAATCAAATGATCCGCTCCAGCACATCCTCAAGACCATCCTGCATTGAAGTGAGTGCACACTGGCTCCCATCTCCATTATGATGATGACGATGAACCGCCTTCTAATGACAAGGAAGAGGATGAGGATATCAACAAAGAGGAAGCTTACCAAAAGACCAAGGTGTTTGGAGATGAGGATTGTGAAGATCGCAAGCACATGAAGAAAGAGGAGCGCAGTGGAGATTTGAAGGTAGTATTTACTCAGGAGAAAGGTCACATCAATCTGCACACCCAAGAATGCAAAGATGGCTGGTGGTGTGAGATATGCAGGTGTGTTTTCATTTTGATGTTGAATGTTGAGCAGATTACTGATGTAAATTCTATAGAGCTAATGATGTACTGGCCAATCAATCCTTTTTCAAAGGCAGTGTATCAACTTGCCACACCCATATTGCTCGCCATGCAAAATGCCACTTCCCAATCTATCGAGACCACTGCAGTGAGTGAGGTATCAAGATGCACGATCGTGCAATACCACCTGGCTGTAAAGCAACTGATACAGCCCAGAAAATGTTGGATGGCACCCTTACAACTAAGATTCCTGAGTTTACAAAGTCTGGCCTGATGGACTATATTGTCGAGCTCATTGTCTCTGAGGATGAGGTGCATGGCTGTGATCTTTTGTTTCGTGTGATTGTGACTTAAAATACTTATACTAGGTGTTCCAACTCATTGATAAGGGTCCATTTTGTTGCCTGCTTCAATACCTTCAGCCCTCCCTGTTGGATAAGGATATCCCCCATTGCACGAAGACTTGTGATGAAATACTCAAACAGGCTAAGCTTGCTGTGCAATGTGTCAAAGAGAATCTTAAGAACATCAACAGCAAAATTTCTGTCACCTTTGACTCATGGACATCTGAACCAGGCGTGCCTTTCCTCTCCATCACCACACATTATATTGACTCCCAAGATGGTAAGCCTCAGGAGTGGGAGTTGAAGAGTGAGCAGCTCGCATTCACAATCATCAATAGCAACCATAGCAGTAGCAATATCAGAAGGATTTTAATTGAAACTATCAATAACTACAACTTTCACACCAAGGTTGGATGGTTCACAGCCAACAACGCCACCAATAATGACACAGCAATTCAGATGGTTGCACTCACTATTGACCCATCTGGTAAGGAATGGGTTGCAGGAGAGCACTGTGTATAGTAATATCACATTCTATTATATGCTAACATCTTTTCAGTTGTATGGAGCATGCCCTACATCTGGCTGCCAAACATTTCGTTGAAGAGGTTGCGCCTACCCCTGCAAGTGTTCTCATCAGGAACAAGACCAATGAAGATGATAACGATGTAGACTTTGATGTTGCTGATACTGTGGGCAAAGCCCTTGCACTCGTTACACAGGTAAGTTAGTGTCTCATCTGGGTAGCTGTGCTCTGAGGAACCCTTTATTTAGGTACGGAAATCTCCCCAAGCCTGCACCTTCTTCCAAAAGTGCTGTGCTGAGGTCAATGAGCCCAACCTCGAGCTCTTAAAATGGATTCGCACTCGATGGGCCTCACTGTTTGGCATGTTGGAGTGCACCCTCAAGTTGCATAAGGTAAGTTCACTGCTACTGTCCCTACAAACAATTACTAACTCTATCAGCAGGGTGTGAATAGGTTTATACAGCTTGCAGATGATAGTGACAAAGTTCCAAACCTGCAGGGCAAGTCCTATGGCGCATTCAAGCTCTTGGCCGAGGAATGGAAGAAGTTAGAGTTGATGCACGACGTGCTTCAGGTGCGTGCTTCTTCATTGACAAGTTTAATTTTTATTAACTTATTGCATTACCAGGAGCCTGCAAATGCTCAGCAATCGTTCTCTGCGACTCACAAACCCACAGCACAGTATGGTGTGCGATCCTGGTGCTTGAATTCCTCCAACAAACCTGGCAAAATATGGCCAGGTCTTTGAAGTTTGCAGACTTTTCAACCACCATTAACTCTGGCATTGACAATCTTTGCAAGTGGTATCACAAAATTGATGAAACCAATGTGTATTTTATTTGTCTTGGTATGTGTTTTGATTAATATAATGCCCTATCTAATGTACTACCTTGTATCTAGCGCTTGATCCCAACTACAAGGTTGCATACGCGAAGAGCAAATGGGAGCCCCGCGACTTCAACAAGGGCATGAGACACCTGTGGATCATTTTCGACACATACTATCATCACAATTCCTTACCAGACGCAGAGCCTGCTGTGGTGGCTCCTCCCTCTCTTGCATGCCAAGGCTCATATGGCCACAGTTGGATGTGCAAGGCTGTTCAATCCCACATTGCGAGTGACACTGCAAGCCAAAGGCCTCATCAAGAACTTGAAGACTATCTGGCTTCCCTGCTAGAGGACATCGAGAACATAGTAGCTTGGTGGGGTGTGAGTGTTTTTTCGAATCGCTATTCCTTACAAGTTGACATAAATGTCCTTAGCATCATTCAATTCAATATCCAACTATCTCTCACATTGCTAAGGACTACTTAGCTATTCAAGGCTCTGCTGTTGCATCCAAACAAGCTTTTTCGAGTGGTGGGATCACCAGGACTTCACACCGTAATTGTTTGTTGCTGTCGACTTTTGAGGCCCTTCAACTATTGAAGAGTGGGTATCATCAGGGTCATATTTCTGCGACAGCTCAAGCTGAGTTTGCCACAGCTCATGAATGCTATGTCATGGATATGGTGTAGTTAGTAGTTACTCATCAAATTTTTCATGTAGTTCTCGATTTTTTTTTGAAACTTATATGTTGCATTCAGATGTTCGAACGTGTTCTGAACTCGAACTGAACATTTGCGAACATGTTCATAAGGGTTTGGTCCAGTGTTTGCCCTCCATGCCTGAACCAGACCCAAGGTTCAGTTCAGTGTTCGACAAAACACCCTCAAGAACTGGACCGAACTGGACCACAGCAGCACTAGGAAGGCCATAACATGTCCTTCACTGGCCACCTATTGAGAAACTCTGCAGATAAACATGACCAGGTAGAATTGATAGAATCTTGCTCTTGCACAGATGAACAATCAGCATAATGAAGGTTGAGCCAGTTAACTTGCTCAGTGGACCAGTCAAAGACAATTTTTGATGACATCGACTTAGTACTTGGGTGGTAATCAGAAAGATAATACTACTGAGGGTATACAAGAGTTTCTACATGCTTACGTACAACACCACGTGCAGTCCAACAATGGTCATCAGGAATTGGTGCATCCGCAGCGTTACGATTCAATTAAGGTTCACAGGTTATGTAATGTTAAGCTACATATCCGGTGCCAACTGCTCTTGTCACATCAGAAGTTTAAGTTCAACTCCAAGTCAGTCCAACTTGGACTTTCAGTCCAGCCTGAGTCAGCCTCCTCTTGTTCAAGTTCTTCTTCCTTCATTCAATGGTTTGTACTGTTGCTCATTGTTTCTCTTCAAGTTGCTCTTGTTCTATATCCTGCCTGCCAGCGACTCGGACTACTGCGTTCAACGGTTTATACTGTTGTTCATTTCGTCCATTCGCCTACTTCTCCAGTCAATCACGAAGCACTTAATCACCTTTGGCACTCTCCGACTCCAGTGCCCAGCCCATCATGGATCGTGGACTTCATGTCTTCATCCATGAAGAACAACGATTCACATCCCTTAACACATCCTCCCATGGTCCCTCCTATCCTGCGACCCTGGAATCCACACCTCAAGTCCGATTCTTCGCCTGAAAACATCAAAGATGTATTGACTACACAGTGGGCATATGAAATGTGCCCATGGTTCCCTCTCATTCCAACGAACCCCATTTTCAATGGCACTGTCTTCAGTTGCCTCAATCATTCGTTTTACTCCCTACCCATCGAATCAATGCTGGATGGCTGTCATATCCTGTGGGGAGACGTTAGACAACAATGGGAGACTTTAGAGCAGAAGCTCCTCTGGTGCCAGGGACGTTTAGCTGCAAATATGCACTTCCCTTGGTATGGCCAATTTCCATGAGCTCCGAGAGACTATGGGTACTTAAGGTCCCACGTCAATGTAACGCTTGCAAAGAAAGTTGCTTTAAGATCACACGATGCATTCTTAGGTATGAAGCCTCGAGTCATTCGAATCCATTGATTATATCTTGTACATTCTCAGGTGTCTCAGCTCTCTGTACATATTTTATCATGACTCGTTGGTATAGACCTCACAAGGAGTCATCTAGCTGGACCGATCTCTTAACCAATGATGCTCGATGTCCAATACCCTCTATGTGGGTGACTGAACTCTCCTGCACATTCATCAGGGATCTTACGGATGGTGTACCACACACTGGTATGATCATAAACGCCGCCTATGGTCTATCCTGGGACACAGATGTCCTTATGTTTGAACACTACCAAGTTCCAATCTGGGTATATTGGCCTCCCAATGTCCTACCCAATAAGACTTGGAACCGCTATCTTCCCTCAGCCGAAAATATTGCTGCAGCAACTCATGCAAGTTGGGGCGGCTCGCAGGGTGGCAATAATCAGTGGGGCATCTGGCCAGATGATAACCCATGGGGCGCCCAGTCTAATGATGCTCTGTGGGGTGCTCAGTCTCAGTCAAACGACTCAGAGCAGACCCCAGTATCTGCTGTGCAATCCCAGCCAGATTTGTCTTGTTTTCCACTTCCCAATAGAAATAGCGGGCAGAGGCATGGCGAAGATTGGGAGGCATTCTTTGCCCGCCGGGCCATGCAGAACAAGAAGAAGGAGGAGAAGGAGACACCCTCACACAAACAAGCACGACTGAGTTGTGAACGTTCAGCGGAGAACCACAGAATTCCTGGGAAGTCCAGCACGATTCAGGTCTTTGAATGGCAGCCTCAAGACGATTATAATGGCTTCATGTTGCGCACCCACATTACAAAGGCTGGAGTACAGGATGTCTGGGGGGATTACAACAAATTTACCAGGATCTTCAACTCCTTCTCAAATCAGTGGGATCTGTGTCTCACCCTTGATCCAACTAGCATGCCTGACGGTGATGACCAAGAAGACAATGACAACATCATGCCTCTGCTGCCTACAACTGCCCTTGTTGATGTTCCACCTCCGGCCCCTTCCAGTTTCATGAATGATATATACACGTACTTTGGCAGTAATGTCTCACTTTCATCGAGGCACAAGGACATTGAAGGAATTGTCCCTGTCTTGCACTACTACTTTGGATATTGACCTACGGCGCCTAGTTCTGCTCCCCTCTATGCATCCATATAGTTACACGAGTGGATTAAGAAAACCAATTGGGATCACCTCCACAAGCTCCTTGGAGATTCAGCCGCAGAAACAGGCTCAATCGCAGTGCCACAATGCCAAAGCATCACGAATTTCATTGCATATCTGGTGAACTTGAAGGAGTCTGACTTAGGCGTCATCCTGCCTGATGTTTGGGACCTAGGACCCAACCCATCTCTACAAATTACACATGCTTATATCCGAGTCTCTTGCGTTAATCTATTGCAATGTCAGTACTACATAATTGAGCCCCACCAGTCCCCAAATCTTCTCTTCTGGACATTGGCCATCCCCAACCCCATCACTGCTGTGATGTGCCTGCAATGTAACTGGGGTCCAGACATCAAGCAGATCGGGCTTGCTCTCTTGAAAAAAGGTATAGTATTCAGGACCCTGCAGTCCATGGCTGTTATGCCCAACTTTCGGCGTCCCCTTACTGAACTCCGCACATACACCTTGGGGCATCAATCATCATCTTTCCGAGCTACATACGCAGATTATGTCGTATACGAACAGCTACACCATGAGTTTATGAATCAGCCCCAAGCGAGGGCTGCGTTCCTGCAGGGTGGACTTGTATGGCGGCTGGCTGTACACAGCATGGGTTTTCACCATCTTCCATCTGTCCTTGATGGTATCTCGACCAAGGCCATTCCATTTGGCAACCTGTTGGTGGGGAACAGGTCAGCTTACTACGATGATGGATTGCAGGATGAAGAAATTGATTTTGTTTGTGGAACATACTATATAGACTGATGTAAGCTTTCCTGTGTACAAATCAATCACAGCCATTCTGACTTATACTCGTATACTCGCAATCTCTAGCTCACGGCTCATTGGATGTGGTCTCCTGGTGGCCCCGGCCCAATGCTCAGGATGCCTTGGGCTTGAATGTCGGTTTTTGGTCTGCTCGTTGCGAAGATTGGTTCCAACGACGTCTTGACAACATCCGAGAAGGGGTTTCCCGTACACAACATTCATGCACCAGCGATGCCAATGGTCCAATGACCACTACACAATGGAAGTGCTCACTTAAATTCAACTCTGGTACTAACAAGATGGTACATAACACTTCAGTAGCATGTTATGACTTCCTAACAAGAGCATCTGGTAAGAGTAGTCTAACTTGAACCTGGTAAACTCCCTCATTCATAGTACTGACCACGCGATTTAGTTTGGACCGAGACATAGTTGGTACCATTGCGTCACTCGCTATCGTCAATCCCATGTTTTCCATCAGTCATGGTGCGGTAATGGAGTAGTGAGATTAACACTAGCATTGCACCTGAGTTGTAGCCCCAAGCTGTGTGGAAACATTTGCTCCACTGTGACTGTATCCTGTATCACATACAAATTGAGTAGTAAAGTTGCAATGACATCACATTTGATTCAAACAGTGACTGAGTTAGTACCTCCGAGAGCCTCAGTGAGCATGCTGACTTCAAGTCCGAAGTCCCAGCAAACGTCAGCCATCATGTTGTGTTTACCACATGAGATCGAAAGAACAATATTTCAACTTGCAGCAGGTGTTCACCCTACCAATCATTTACCCTCATATCTATTAGTCGCTGAAAGAGTTTGACAATGGTACATATGGGCCGCCACAGTACTACCACAGCATGAGTCTGACCTAGAAGACACATAGGATTGAGGAGGTGATGTATCATACTATTGTATTCACCAGTGAAGCACAAGCATGCCGTTTTGTCGAGTCTCGACCTGTGGCGTCTGCAAAAGTCAAATCGCTCTGTCTTGGCAGCACATTGTATCTTGTGACAGCGGCAGATGTCATGGAGCTGTGCAGTCATGTTGACAGCATTGCCCTCTGGATTGCCTTTAACAGGCTTCCAAAGTTGTCACAGCTGTCCATTCATGTTTCAACTGTCTTCTGCAGAAATGCAGTACTGTTTCTGCCATCTATGCCTATATTCAACAAAATCACTCACCTTGAATTGCTGGAGGGTTGGGTGCTTTGGGGTTTTCCTATCAGCATACATTATTTGACACGACTTACACATCTATCCTTATGAGTGGTTGCCCACCAGACAGCACCAGCATCACTCCGCATAATTCTCATGAATTGTGTTTGCCTTGAACTATTGGTTTTACGCGTGATAGAGGGACTGGGCAAAATGGGTGATATAGAGAAATGGCTGGAAGATGAAGGTCTCGCTGATCCACACATTGTTGTAACAACCATGACCCCTCATCACTCCTGGGTCAACTTCAAATTAGGCAATGATGATCGCCTGAGGAGTCTATGGCAGTACGGAGATTATATTCTGAAGCATCGAAACCGTACTACAGGCTGACATGTAAAAATAGTACTTTGACTCATTGCTGCAAAGAGCGAATTCACATTTTCATGTTCACAGTCACAACTTGTGTACATGGCATACATAACAAAATATGAATGAAACTACATTTCAGCAAGTACATTTGGATGGCTCCGAGTCAGCAAGACAGTGACCCTGAACCCGGACAATCATCTAGGTAAACTGTTATGCCTGGACTGCCATTCAAACGAAAATCAGTATCGTTGGCCATGGCTCTCATCAATGTTACTCATACTGAATTTGCAGTCTTGATATCACTACTTGAATGTAACTCATACTAGTTATTCAGCAGTCATTCGCATCCTGCAGCATGACTTGGAGTGACTCAGACAGAGCCATGGGAGAACAAAATAAAACATGCATACTGTCGTATTGACTCGCAAGTTGGAAGCCGAAGTAGAACAGACACAACAGTACATACTGTCGTGTCATCAGGCTGCCAGTTGGATCCAGATCAATTGCTGACTTGGATGACGGAAGTTTCACTCGTGAGTTGGAAGTAGAACAGACATGAAGGTACATACCGTCATGCCAACAGTGGTAGGTGACTAGAATGATGAACTTCATTGAAGTTCAATTCAGTGTATAAACATAATCATGTGATCAGCAACACGGGTAGCACCGTGTTCCGAAGTCTGACTCAGACGCCGGGTTGCTGCTAGTGGCAACTCCTTCTTGAAATTGAAACTTCAGCTTTGCAGTCGATCCTCCAAGTCAACTTGGGCTCAGTCTCAGCGGTATGTACTGTTGAGTCTGCCTCCCTTTATTGACTGCCTTTACCACCCAGCGGTCTGTACCACTGAGAGGTACCTCAAACTTGAAGGTGACTGCCGCCGCAGTGCCCAGTTAGACCGTGGTAGCCTCAGGCTGCTCTGACTCAGACATGGTCTATTTCATTGCAAACTGTGAACTGAATCTTGATACCTTTAACAGAACTGACATGCGCATCACTTGGGTGCTTCAAGCTGTCCTTGAGGAATAAGATATGGGCTCGGCAGGGCTCAGTGGTACTACTGTACTGCCGAGTCTTGCCTCCCTTTACTATCGACTGCCTTTACCACCCAGTGGTCTGTACCACTGAGAGGTACCTCAAACTTCAAGGTGACTGCTGCAGTGCCTAGTCAGGTAGCCTCGGGCTCAGGCTGCTCTGACAACTAGCTATTGAAAGCCGCATCAACTTTGTCTACGTCCAAGTCGTTTTGCTAGTTATTGTGATTCACAAACTTTGTCTTATCACTAGGAGACCTCAGGCTCTGAGGTTCGTACATTCAGTTGGCAAATGCTCAGACTACTATACATCATCGTACTGACATTCTGAGTGCTCAGCACGCAGAAATTCCTACAATATAAATATTCTTACCTCCTATTCTTGCGTTTGAATTCTCCTTGCATGGAGTTTGGATACAGCATCAATGACATGGATGAAAAATCCATGACCATGATGGGAGACAGGTTGAAAAAACCTGAAAGGCTCTCAGGTGACACAATGCACATGTCATCAATTGTCCTTACTCCCATCCATCTCAGTGGGGAGAGGAATGTCTCTGACCATCATCACGCAGGCTCCTCTTTGTCAAGCTTCGCCATAAAGACCTCTAAGGTGGGATATGACATTGATGGGTTGGTTTCAAGCTGCACATCTGTAAGTATGCTTGAACTTTGAAGCGAAGGTGACCATTGTTGCTTGAGCTCATAGCATGTACCTGTGAATACTCATTCTCACCTGTGTTCTTGTATCACAGTTCCTGACATAGGTCGGAGGAGCAGTCGCAGGGGCAACGGTAGAGTGATTGTGACCATGGTTTTGCTAATTCACTGGTGGTGTAACTAGTGAGTTTCCTCCACAGTGACAAGACTTACACTTGACTCACCTCTTGGACGCCACACTTTGGTAACAGGAGTTCAAACTTTCAGTGACATTACCACATTTCTTCACTTCCGCATCAGCACCATGCCAAGGTTCGGGTAGGATGGGTTCCATTCCAATACTCCAAACGCTGGAGCCGCATCTTATTCAGTGATCGATCAGTGGCGAGTATGACGCAACCCTTCCACATTGACATCAAAATTCAATCTTCAAAAGCTCAACCGTACCGTTATTCCCCATTTCATCCCACACCCATGTCTCAGTCTCCTCACAATCTTAACACGCCTGACGACCACAACGCTGCGCTAAAACAGCACATAGCAGCTTTGGAGGACCAAAATGCTGAGCTCAGAGGAGAAAGCAGCCCTAAAAGGTGAGGTGCAATATTCGATGGCGACCCTTATCTGATAGCCTGCATCCAACAGCTGTGGTGATCCATACCTCATGACTGGGTGAGCTACTTGGTGCCTCGTCAGCTTAACTGACTGAATCAAAGACCTTGTTGGAGAATACGATCGAAGGACCTCCATGTATGATGACGACGACGACCCACAACACACTGAAGAGTACACGCCCTCACTTTCCATTGAGTTTAAAACCTGATCGTATTGTTCTATTCTAGGGAGGAACGTACCTATCAATCATTTCAGCAATTGCTGCGCTGGGTCCCAACCGTCCGTGGCCTCATCTCTTCTCAACCCGATGGACATCAACTAAGTATTGCTTATCAGAAAGTAAGCCGCACAATGTATCAACTAACTCTTTTTCTGAGATTCATTCAGCTCAATCGAGGAGCCAATTCAGCAAGGGGCGATGATGCCGCTTCTATGAAGCTAGCGGTGGCCTCATGGCTGAATGAGAGTTCCCCACCTCCCAACCCGCCAATCCACTCGCATGACAAGACAGGATGTGGTTTTTATAATGATGTGACTGCCAAGCTTCTGTGCCCTGTGGACTTCAAGTGGGCTGATACTGTGTAAGACCTTCATGTCTCACAGGTCTATACTGTGAAACTAACACTGATGATAGCGCCAAAGAAGGGATATGGAACTATGAACCGAATTTTCAAGTCACAGCTCACTCATGGCCCTCATTTTTGTACAGAGATGGTGAGTATGACATGGATGACCCAACCAAAGGGCTCTTTAAAGGCTCTTTTCTCATCAGGGTGAGTCCGCTTCTTGACTTCCTGACTTCTCTGCTCACATTTTGATATAAGACTTTCAAGCACATTTTCACATCCCCCAGTTCTGCAGCAGATGCGTGACCTGATGAAGAGCTTCCCCTTGAACCACTACCTAAACGATCCAGGACCCAGGGCGAACGTCGTACTTGGTCTGATGTTGCTACTTTGTTAGGAATGCGCTCAGTGCAACCAAGAGCCATTGCATATTCAGCGGTACAGGTCCATTCCACTTTTCTCTCAAAATGCTTATGGCTGAAGCTACTTATTCACTAGCTATGGTTTGCTCTCTCAAGCTGTGGCTCCTGGCGAAACATCAATGATGACTTCGAACATGACCAGTTTTATGTATACATCGTCGACTACTTTGAGAATCCGCCAACGCCCACAGCCAAAGCTTCTGTTGATGCTCTCCTCGTGTGGTGGAACCGGTGAGCACACTACAAGCCAGCTTTTCATTGTTCTCATGGGTTTACAGAAAGGTCTTTGGCCCCCACAGCGTGTCCACTTATTCCCCTCAGGTTGCCGCCCACTATTCGGTTGCTAATACCTCTGCCAAACATTACTGATATTGCATAGCGGTATACCTGTTTTTGTATGTACTGTTACAATAATGTTATTAAATGATAGTTTGTGCCAAATGTGTGGTCAATTGTCATAACAGCCTGTCATTCTCTCAGATCGCATCCGAACATTTGTCGATGTTGTATAATATCATAAAATGACCTACAGAAGATACAAATCGACCGATACTCACGAAATGTTTTGTAAGATAATTGACCGTCCCATCTCTCCATCAATACACCCTTGTCCAGGCTGGGGCACATATCGCTCCTCTGGATCATCAGTACCATCTGGAAACTTCAAGTCAACACCCAACGAGGAGTGAGTAGTGGTCAGAAGTACTCCAGCCAAGTGGAAATGCAAATCAATAGAATTAAGAGATTAGTTTAGCAAACAGTAATAAGCCGTTATCAATGATACAGCGCTAGCACAACATTTGATATTTGCAACAAAGATGTAATTGCACATAGCGAGAATGAGTCAGTAAGTTTGTAATGAACCACTAGTTATTATTGCCTTGAAGAGCCCGGAAATTTTCTAATGTGCAATCAACAATGGCCATGTACTCTAATTTTGTCTCTGGTTATAGATCACCTGTATTAAAATGGGACAAGTTGGGAAAATGTATCAAAATGGGGGGAAATGTGAGAAAGTAGACTGATGTAACACAGGTTCAGACTAGGTCGAGCCAGTGCTAGTCCAACTTGTGATCCACGATGACCACATGATGAATCATTGTGTCTGATTGTCTCCGGTGCACCACAGCCTTAACTATTAGTAGCAGCTGCAATGATATCATGCAAAAGTAATGTTGCCAATTTCAATCTTAATGAGAGGGTAGTCAAATAACACTCATACCACTAGTTGTTGGCTACAGAGGTTACCCTTATAATGCTCTGTCTGACTCTACATTATGACATGTCATAATTTCACTAATGGTAGGTGTTAGCCCTTATATGAAGGGAATACAAGACTTGATAGCAAAAATTGAATTTCAGTGATGTAGGTGCACCCACGGTGCACGAGACTCTGTCGGGACTCGGGAGTGTTCTTCCCGCAGTCGCCTCGATGCAAGATGCCGCATATACTTTCATGTCACGTGATGCATGAAATCTTTGTGGAAAAATGCAAGTCTTCTATCAGAATCTTACAAAGGATTCTACTAATGCTGCACCGGTTTCAGGTATCGCTCATTGTAAAACCGAATTCTTCAGCGCTCTGGAAGTTCTCAAAGGCATGTACTAGTAGTAAGCCATGTCCGTGACTGGCGGATCCTGCATACTAATCTACACAGTGAGCCGCTCCCTCATCAGTGAACCAATGAGTCCTTGATATTGTAGACATGGCTATTGTAATCAAATATAATCTGGATATCGCACTGTAATACTATGGATACCCAAATATATTTGTTTTGCGATGGAATATGTATGAATTATATCAAAATACAGGAGTATGATCAAAGTTTGTGGCAAGACTGCAGGGGAGCGTGATCACAGGAACAAATGGATAGATATCCACTTTTCTCAACCTTGGTGTATGTTCTTGTTTATCAAGTCCTTGAGATTGTAGATATGGCTATATAATCCAACATCATATTGCTACCAAAATTGTATGACTTTTTAAGGCTTTCCGACGGAAAGCCGCTTTCGCATCCGATAAACAATTCTAGAGCACCGTGCCAGTTCTCCACAACACTACGACATATCACAATCACTCAAGACAATTAACACTACTCCAGATGTGCTAGTTTTATTGAAGGTACTCATATTCTCTCACCTATGCGTCACATTACACGACTTTTGAAACAAACTAATCTAGACCTGCCGTTGTTTGGCAAATCCTTTGGATCCAAACAACCGCTTTGCATAACACACTTCACGCGACTTCTCCAGGATGCTCGACAAAAGTGAGTTGATTCTGTTTCCTTGCAACTGTCTGTTATTTTTGCTACTACGCTACGCTCAGTATTTGCGTGGTTCTAAATGTACAAATGTTATCATGTCATCCGAGTCCTTTGGTCGAACTGAGCCTATCCGAAGTTGTGCTACCTATACATTGCATAATAGCCTGTGAGCATTAGGGACGAGGATGCCAAGTTTGGCGTTGGTGTCACCAATCGCCAGCATCCGAGTCTAGTGAAAGATGTACTTTCAGGATCTAGAGTTACCCTACTAGTGCACGGCGCATGTCAACCAACAATCCATCAAACCTCAATGTTTCATCATCAGACAACACGGGCAGGCGAGACTTCATGGTCTCGTAACGGGCCCTGTTTTCCGCGGACTCAAACACTATAGCCCCAGACCAAGGGCCTGCCAAACCTTTCTCCAGCGACCAACCGCGTGAAGTTGCTGCAAGGAAGATGGCATTGGTGAGGTAGCGTTTCCAGTCCTCTTGGTCGAAGGGAACGTAACGAGAGTACTGCATGTTGTTTATTATATGTTCTAGCAAGTCAAAGATGGCCAGGTGGCCAAATGGGATTCGGTACGTTATAATTCTCCCGTCGTCCATAGTCATCTGTAATGAGTATGCAACACGACACGAAAATAAAATTTCATTATGACCTACCTGAATGACCTCATCGGCGAATAGAAAATTTGACAGTAGGGCAGTCAGTCTTGTGATCCGCGCTGTTTCCATGTCAAATTTAGTCATGGATATGTTGTGACTCAATGCATAGGCAGATATCCAGGAGAACGTAGCGACCTGCTCGAAGTCACTGTGTATTTCCTTCACAACCGCTTTCATCCTCGCAAGTAAATTTTTACCATCTTGCCCAGATTTCCAATGGATGAGGTCGACCCCATTAACACCTTTGGTGGTAGAGTACCGAGCGATCATATCGTCCAGTGCTCTCTTAGCGATAGCGGAGTTCTCTGTCGTGGACGGGAAAAGGTTTTCTTGGAACAAAAACTTAAACATAGTCGTTTGAGCATCCTCTTTTACGTCTCGTATGAACTCCGGCGATGTGAAACCTAGCGACAGCGACGAGGGCGTTTGTATCATGGACAAAGGTGATTCCTGGGGGATTTGTTTGGAGGTGAGAAACTTCGTC
>MU172429.1:6033-53995 GCA_016695485.1 Suillus hirtellus | reverse complement strand
TCCGGATATACTACGATACTCGTCCGGACCTTCGGACACGTCATCGTTAGTACTTTGAAATAAGGGACAGTACTTGGGAAAGGGGCACAGCGCACAAGCTGAGGCCGAAGTCCTTCGGATCCGATCCTACAAGAGTACGACCTTAACATCATGTCAGACTTAGTGACTGTTGCAAGGGACTTGAATGTACCAGTGGAGAAGAGAGGTGCAATAGTAGACTCAGGTGCTACCTCCCACTTCTGTCCAGATAGGGCAAAGTTCACGAATTTTGTGAGCATCCCCCCCTCCCAAGACGTCTGTACAGCTGATGGCTCCAGCTTGAGTGCTGTTGGCTGAGGAGATGTCCACCTAGAGCTGCCACTTGGTGAGAAATGCATGAGGGTGACATTGAAGAATGCACTTTATGCACCAAAAATGGCCTTTATGCTAATCTCCATGAATCGCATTGCAGCTGCCAGATTAGCTGTCCTGTTCAAGGGCAGAATGTACAAGCTGTTGTCAAAAGGGCCAGTATGTGAAGTTATTGCAGAAATTCCCCAAGTTAAAGGCCTTTACAGTGTCGTGACTAAGCATCAGCATCAGCATCATGCAAATGTGGTGAAAGGAAAACTCACCATCAGTAGTGTCCACAAGGTGATGGGACATGCGTCCCAGACAGCCATCACGGATGTGATCAAAAAGGGCTTAGTCACAGGCATCAAACTTGATGAGAGTTCGATGGCCAAGTTCTGTGAAACATGCATTCAAGCAAAGTCAACATGTAAACCATTCCCAGAGGAGAGCAAAAACCATGCACTCACCTATGGGGAGCTCATACACACAGACTTGTGGAGTCCAGTGCAGACAGCGAGTATTGCCGGATGCCTGTACTACATGACATTCACAGATGACTACAGCCAGCAAACATGAGTTCAATTCCTCAAACACAAAAACGAAGCACTTACCGCTTTCAAGGCTTATGAAGCCTGGCTGACATGTCAGACACTGGGGGTTCAGCTTCAGAAGGTCCATTCAGACAGAGGGGGAGAATATCTAAGTGCCAAGTTCAACCAGTACCTCTATCAGCAGGGTATTGAGCGTTAGTTAACGGTCCACAACTCACCTTAACAGAATGGCATGGCCAAGTGCCTCAACCAGACTCTAGTTGAGCACACTAGAGCAATGCTCATAGGGCAATCTCTGCCAAAGTACCTATGGGCAGAGGCAGTCAACTATGCAACTTGGCTGAAAAACTGCTTACCATCAAGGGCAACCCCTGGCACAATGCCATACGAGCTGGTGCAGAAGGCCAAGCTGGACTTATCGCAAGCCCATGAGTTTGGGGCAAAAGTCTTCATCCATGTGATGGATGGTGGGAAGTTAGAGCCAAAGGCAGAGGAGGCAATTTTTGTGGGTATAGATGCTGAAAGCAAAGGTTATAGGGTGTACTGGCCAGGGAAACACTGTGTATTGGTGGAACGGAACCTCACTTTTGCACTGGCAGAGATCCTAGTGGATGCACTAGACGAGGGGGAGCCAACTGCTGTTAACAAACATAACAGCAGCAATGATAATAATGACTCACCTCATAGTGTCCAGCCCATCACCACTACCTTGCAGCAGCAGCCTCAACCATCTACCCCTACCAAAGACCTCATTACAACAGTATGTCATCATGTTCATACTTGGATAATCTAACAGTAGTAAGCACAAACAAGTGCTATCTGGTATACCAAGCTCAGGTGTCGGCCTCTACAAAAGAGCAGAGGTTGCTATGCTTGGCAGTGGCTAGTGATTATAGTGTTTACAGGCAAGAGGATGATAAAGTACTCTTGAAGGTACAGGCTGATGTCAAACAGGTGACTTTAGTAGGACAAGGGTTTCTAGGATAAAACCAAGTAGGATTCAAGTAAGGAACATCTACTTGAATCGTTGACCTTATATAAGGCTACTCTATCATATCTAGGCTCAGCTTGAAGCTGGGTTTGAATCACCTATCTATCGAGTCAGAGATAACATACATAAGGCTTGGCCTTCTATCAGCTGCGAACTGCAGCACAGTCCTTCTATCAGTACATGAGGCAGCATGAGGCTTGCCTTCTATCTTGAGACAATTAATAGACCTTCTAGGTCTATGTCATCATAAGGTATCATTGTTCGTCATCGTTTGTTGATGTTCTCCAATGTTCTTCATCATTCATCAGCATTCCAGAACACTTACCTAAGCCCAGCATCTTCTGGCTTATCTTCTATCGTACATCTATTATCATAAGGCCCAGAGGCCTGTCTTCATCGTCATGGACCTTTGGTCCAGGTATCGTATCTTCAAGACAAGCTAGCCTTGGTCTTTCATCATCATGGACCTTCAGTCCATCATTCTATCATCACAAGCTTACCAAGCTTGGTGCATTTTCTGTGTTCTATCATTGCCATGCATGGTGGCAGAGGGCAGGTCAGTAGCTGGTTACTGTAACAGACCCACAACCCTAAGACACACCTCCTGCACCTAGACCCACCAGGATGCGCCCACCACCAGGATATTATTCTGCTCTCAACAAAGGAGAGACAGCAACCTTTGCAGCAACCTTACATCAGCTAGATGATAGAGATGATGAAGGACTTACCAGGTAGCAGCAGCATGCACTAGCAGCAGCCATTGGAGAGCCAATATTGGCCCAGGCATTGAGTGGCCCAGATGCAGAGGAATGGCAAGAAGCCATAAACTATGAAATTGGTCAGCTGGAGAAGTTGGAGACATGGGAAGTGCTTACCCCACCATCATGTGCTAACATAATCCCTTGCCACTATATACTAGCTACCAAACATGGACTCAACAGCCAGAAATTGAAGCTGTGAGCAAGGCTAGTTGCCAACAGCCAACAGCAACAGTACAGCCTCAACTATTTCCAGACATTCGCACCTACCTCCCACATGACCACCATTCAAACCATCCTTGCAATGGCCGCACACCTCAACTGGGAAATTCACCAGGTCGACATCAAGAGTGCCTACCTCTACACTGACCTCAAGGAGGACATCTACATGCGCACACCGCCAAGATATCTGAAGGCTGGAGATGAGGGAAAGGTACTTAAGTTAAAAAGAAGCTTACCAGGGTTAAAACAGGCGGGATATGAGTGGTCTGAGGAGCTCATATCAGTTTTTGGAAAGTTGGGATATTCACACTCACAGGTCGACCAGGCAGTCTTTTATCATCGCTCAGATGATGAGCAGATGGTCATCACCATGTCCATCAATGACATGGCTGTCACATCATGGCACATACACTACATCACCAAGTTCAAAAGCCAACTCACCAAGTACTTCGACATTATGGACTTAGGTGAGTTGAATTGGTTGCTTGGACTCAAAGTCAACCATGACCGAGTCACACAAACTCTCACCCTCTCCCAACATGCCTATGTCAATACCCTTTTAGAGCATTTTCGAATGCAGGATGCCAAGACCTGTCAGACACCCATGGAAACCCCTACCCTACTCTCAGATGCCCAGTGCCCAGCTACCCATGCTCAACTTGAAGACATGCAAGACATACCCTACCAGAAGGCCATAGGCTCCCTCATGTACGCTGCAATGAGCACCCATCCCGACATTGCCTTCACAGTGGCCACCCTCTTGCAGTTCATGCGAAATCCAGGTCAAGCACACTGGGACACTGCCAAACATGTCATCCACTACCTCAAAGGTACAGTGGACATGGTACTCACCTTTGGTAATACAGATGAAGGGCTGGTAGCCTATGTCGACACTGATTGGGCCTTGCAGCCCCACAGGCACTCAATGTCCAGGTACATTGTAATGCTTAATAGTGGACCTGTGGCCTGGAGCGCTTGAAAGCAGCCCATCATTGCCTTGTCGACAGCTGAGGCAGAGTACATTGCACTCACCTCCATTGCTCAAGAGGTGTTGTACTTACAGCTGTTACTTGACAAGCTCTACCAGATTGTTGACCTCCCCACTCCCATCCAATGCAACAACCAAGCAGCAATTGTGTTAGCTTTGAACAACAAATTCCAATCGCACACAAAGCATATTGACTTGCACTATCATTTCATTCATGCCCACATCAAGAATGGCACCTTCACCCTACAGTACTGTCCCACAGAAGACAACCTCACGGACGCATTCACAAAGCCACTGACTCACCATCATCACCAGAAACTTTGTCTCCTCATGGCCCTTGGTGAATATGCTCAAGGGGGAGTGTTGCGATCAGGAGAGACAGAAGTGACAGAATAGGAATGAGGGGTATGAGCATATTTGATGTACCTGGCTATGACATTGGCCAAGGCACACATTTTCATATGTTTCACAATGACATCCTTTTCTCCCTGAGTTTTACCATTTTACCTTATGTTTAAAAGAATGTTTTGTGTCATAGGAACATCTCAGTCCTTTTACTGAGACTGAGATGTGAGCCTTATGTTTTTATCCCATTGTACACAAGCTAACATTACCATTAGTATATATTCTCTTCTAGCCCGATCTTCTCATGTCCATTCGCCTCAAATAACTATAACAGATGTGGATCAACATCCACACAGTTGGGATCACCATCCGCACAGATGTGGATTGACATCCATGATTAGTCAAGTTTGTATCCACACAGTTGGGATTGCCTTCTGCACAAATGTGGATCTGAATCTACTGATTCCCGCTATGACAGTATACATAAGTCAGAAAAGCAGGCTCTGCTGTCAGTGGCCTTGTGTGTTATTCATGACTAGTAACATCATTTTAAATCCTTCTCCTGACCACACTTAGAATACTAATAAGATTTAACTGATGTTATGACACAAAATTCTCTCCTGAAAGCATTTTAAATCCAAACAAACTTTTGATTCACAGTAAGATTAATATATGTAACCACAAGAAAGTTAATGTATTCCACTGCTTGGTATATAAAATGATAGTGTCATAAAAAGTCTACTTGAAATTTCAATTTTGAATGAAGGTAAACAAAAGTGAGGTACAAAATGATGATCTAAGCTTGATTACTACATTGAATATTGTCGGAAGTATAATAAAAACTTCATCCAAGATATCTAGGTGACAAAAACATTGGCAAAAGGGTAAAATAAACATCAACTTTTACAGTTCAACAAATGTTGACAAAAGTTATTCAAAACTTCATTTGCTATCACACCACAAAGTTAAAGCTTTGTCTAGATTTGTACTGGAAGAAAATTGTTCAAACTATTAAACTACATGTTGAGACAATATTGTGGGTGAACAGTGAAGTAAGATTTAACTAAGATCAACCCTTTGCATCACACAAAGTAGATAGAAAGTTCAAATTTTGACTAGCATTTTGCAGGCAATAGAATCATGAAATCTATTTAAACCTTTTTTAGGGTTCTGTCAATATTTTTCATACTGAAAAAGTCTTTCATGCTTCCAGTGCCCTCCACTATATACATCACTCAGCTTTGGGTGATGTATATGTCATCCCGCTCAAATCCGTGTATATGGTTTCAGTAGCCCATGTACATTGCTAGGATAGCGCTGGAGCCGGTGACCATGCAGAAGATATCACCATCAATCATGCGAAGGTAGCTGAAGTTAGGACGCCAGCAGTAAACAGGAGTCATCAGTATCAGTCTGCATGAAGCAATGGAATCAAGTTGACGCCTAGGTCTCACAGTGGTGAGCAAAATTCAACAATGCAAATAAAGTAGGGCAAGAGTCATTCAGAGAAAATGAGTTCTGTGAGCCGAGATTGGCGAGACAGTTATGGTGTTGTGTCCATGTTTGAAGGCACCCAAGCTGAGCCATGCAGTAGAACATTTAATAGGAATGCATGTTGGTGCATGTACTTTTGAATTCATCAAAAGACCACTGACCTGCTACCTGAATGAGATCTGGTGTCATTCCCATAATAGCAAGTGCTATTAGTATGGTGCCTCCAGCTCTCACAGGATGACTAGTGTCCTGTAAATCTGGTCTGAGCCCAGATTAACGCTGCTAATTTGCAGAGGCCATTCACGAGGTCAAATTAATGTATGTAAATTTGCAAGCCAGCTAATTAGCACTAATTTACTTGTAAATCTGACAACTTTAACAGTTAATTAGGGTAAATGTGGTCCTATGGCCATACATCCCAGGCTTTTGCATCAGGAAGTGCCTCTGACGACGACGATGAAACAAGTGATGGTGTTGTCAGCACCTTGACAGCATGTGGATTCACATTTTGGGGTGTTTCATCTAGGAAATCGCGCAGATAAGGAGAGCACAACTCGATACTCATGCTTCTTGAAGTATGATCTGAGCACATCAATAACACCTTCGAGACCTATGCCTCGCTCTTTGAAGATGATTGGCCCATTATTGCACTGACTGAGTTGAATTTTGAATGCCCAATTCAGAGCACCAATCTCGCCCATGTCCAAAACATCTTCATCATCAGCAACATAAAAGTCAAAACCATACTGCGTAGCTGAAATGTGGACCAAGGGTATAGTATCTGGAAGGTTTTTGAGGTAAAGTTCAAGTAAGCTAAGTTTGTTGTGTGTTTCTGAGTTCGTTAAGTTGGCATCCATGAGCCTGGAATGAATGTTGGTGGTGGACAGGTTTTCGATATTGACTTGCCTCAAAAATTGAGATATTCTTATTCCGACAAACGAGCGTTTCAGTCAGATCGGCCGATGCAACATACAAAGCAAATTAACCCAAATTAACAAGGCATTTTGGGCCTACCAGATTAACACAGTAAATTAGCGCTAATTAGCACTGCTAATTAGCACCCGTAAATTAGCATCCACCAAATTTACAGGACACTAAGGATGACCTGACGTTGCCGTTCCGCGATGTTCACGTAAGCGTCGGAGGAACGTATGAATTTGGCACTCGCCAATCACAAAGCGGGACGAAAGACAAAGGCAGTGTCTCGGTAGGTGACATATCATCACAGCAGTGGCAATGAATCAAGTGCAATCACAGAATTTGACACGATGAGGATGGTCGTGTGAGTCCCGGCTCCCCAAGCTGTCGTACTTCTGGCACAGTGGCTAGTCGTCGTTTCCTTATCAAGCAAGTTGTATCATTATATGAATTTTTGAACGACCTCGAGTTCGCTTTGGAACTTACGTGGTACCTTATCAAGCGGATAGCAGTACCGTGTAAGTCATAGTGCTGTAAGTTAGTCTTTTGCTATGTCTCCTGGGGCTAAGCTGTTCTCTAAAGACTCGGAGTCATTTGCGTGGTTGATCTGTTGAAGCTACAGTGACCAATAGATGTTTAGATATTTGTGGACCCTAAGCGTGACGATCAGTGGCATCAAGTCCGAATTCGGCGAACCCGGCTTTGACAAATCCACTTCAAATTTTCGACCGTATACATTACTAGGCGCCGTCGCCGGCGATGACCTTGTTTTCGTTTCTAATTGGAAAGACGAAGGGAACGAGCGCACTTGAAGCAGTATTTTGGAAGGACAGAGACTGGTCACAATATTAATCGTAGCAAATGTATGAGCGAGGACTACAAATGCGGAAAATGCTGTTGTTTGTAATTGTGGACGATTTGCAGAATTAACAGGTTGGCATATGACCGGTGACCTTGCAAGCAAGGTGACGATTAAGGCTACCTTCCCGCATCTTCCTACTCTCATACTCTCATTGTCACCGTCTCGCGGCTTTTTCGAATCCCGAATGCTCTGAAGATACAATTAATGGGGTTAGAAACATTCAGCCGCATGTATGCCCATTACGGTACGTCATCGCGGTCTTGTGACGTTGCGCTGATAACTTTAGCAGATTCTAAAAGCAATAATATTCTTCGTGGCGCATTTCGACAATGTGAGTCAGGCTCAAGAGAATATTTATGTAGTTCGGCTTTGGGCTTCAAATGGGGGTGAGTTCAGCACGTTGGATTATGGGGTTTAACGTTTGTTGGCTAACACACGTTGATGTATACAACGACTATCCAATACATTGAACCCACTGTCACTTCGCACCCTTGTAATATATATCTGCAGTGGCCAAATAACGGGAAAGTCTGTGGCAATCATGGTAAAATCCAAAATTCTGTATCGTACTCCGTAGAACGAGACCCTCAGGTCTCGGATCCAAGAGACACCGTCACATCTCTGGACCCCGGTACGGGTAACACCGCTCAGTTTCGAATGTCGGGCGCTGGTGCAGTTGAGTGTACCACCTGCTTTTGATAACCACGAACGAGGCTCGAGTTTTCCAAGTGGCTATATTTTTGCAGATCCCCAATAGGCGTCCTACCATTTCCTCCTCACTATCATTCGTTTCCTCGGTGCACGTTTACTTGTCTGCGGTATGATAAACCCAAATAACCCATAAACTTCCGCCATTCGCAAGTGGTGTGGGAACATGAGTCGTCTTCTGTCACATTTGCTACGATATTGACGTATTTCTGTTGAATAGGTTGTACCACTTCTCAACGGACATCCCACGGCGGAGGCACTCGTGGAGTGCATGAATATGATGAACAGTTCCCCGTCCAAAAGCCCAGGTGCCACGTTGCATTTTTGTTAGCACCTGGTACATAAATTTCTCCTTCGCATATGAGTCTACTGCCTCTTTCTCCCATTGTGCCGTCAAGATGAACTTCAAGAATGAAGTCAATGTGGACGCTGTCGCCCGGGATAGTCTGGAGAAGCTAGGCTACAAGCAGGAGATGACAAGGGTCTGTGCTTGTGCTTGTTCCTGTTCGATAAATATGTGATGTTCGCGGTCGTTGCCAGTCTCGAGGATTAGTACAAATATTGTTCAGTGAGTAGAGTGTTCCTTTCACTGCGTCACAAAAATTGAATGCTTCCAAACAAGTGACGCTAGGTCAGTCCACCGGCTTGAGCGAAACTGCCCACTGAACTGTTGACCCAATGATTTGGTTAGCAATCATGGCAGTCCGTATGTCTGAGCAGCGATTTTTCTCAACGCCACGACTTACCCTCTGGTAGCATTCGGTCTTGCAACGCCTATAGCAACGTCGCTCGTTGGAGGTGGTCCAGCGGTAATGATATGGGGGTAAATGTACACTTTCCACTTTATCTAGAACGTGATTTGACATATTGTAGTTGGATCCTGGTTTCAGTCCTGACCCAAACCCTTGCTCTTTCACTGGCGGAGATATGCTCTAAATATCCCACATCAGCAGGGACATACTACTGGTGCTATCGACTTGCGTCCCCCCGCACGCGACTTCTTTCCTCCTGGATCAATGGCTGGTTGACGGTCGTTGGTAGTTGGACAGCTGATTTGAGTGTCAAATTTGGTATTTATCCCTATGCTTTGTCACTTCCGATTACCTATATCAATAACACATTTTCCCAGCAACTGCTCAACTTGTTGTTGCCGGAGTCGGAATATATTATTCTGAATGGGACGCGACAGCATTGCAAACATGTAAGGATCCTTCTGTGTAGCAATATTTGCGCTCGCTGACCACTTAATTCCCCGATGTAGACATGATTTTCCTCGGCGTGGCTGCCATTGCTGGCATATTCTGCATATTCTTTAACAGGCTCCTACCAACCATCGATGTAGGTCCTCACCTGTCTATTGTTTCCGAGATACCCATAGCCTGCCAGATTATTTGTGCTTGCTGGACTGGTTTAGGCATCATCGGTACGTTTTACCGTGACTGTTCTGCCTATTATTATCCTAAATTTGGACGTTTGAAGTTATCTCGATATGCTTGTTAGCCAAGGCCGCAGTAGGCCGTCATCCCGCCTCTTTCGCGCTCGGGAACTTCGATCCCTCATTTTCAGGATGGACGCCCGGATGGTCGTTCTTCATCGGTATATTGCCGGTACGATCGCTATTACTTATCACAACTCGTACTCAATATTACCATAATGCATCCAAACAGCCTGGTAAGATTTTGACGTTATTTATCACAGTGGGATAGGGAGTTGAACCATGTCTCAGCATATACATTTTCTGGTATAGGAATGAGTAGGTTTCTAACAGTGATCATGACCATATCCACCCGGCTGATATTCAAGAATCAGTCACAAATATGGCCGAAGAAGTTTATAACCCTTCTGAAATACTCCCGAAGGCTATCACCTGGTCCATACCCATTGGCACATTATCTGGCATATTATTCCTTCTGCCAATCCTTTTCACATTCCCAGATGTCGACACATTGCTTCAAGGTTAGTTTTATGCTGAAGTAACTCGTGCTCCTCACGTAATATACCATCCAGTTTCTTCCGGTCAACCTATTGGTGTCATGTTTACTTTGATCATGGGCTCCAGGGCTGGTGGTTTCGGGCTGGTGAGTGTCTATCGTGGCCTTTCGTCCGGCGCGCTGCATCTCTGATTTGGCGGGGTATCCAGTGGTTCATCAGTACGTTACAATTGATCTCCACCACTGATTAGCCTAGCTTTCTCATCACCCTCCAAAGTATTCGGTATCGGTATGTTTTGTTCAATGTCCACGTCATGTATCGGTTCTCGTGCAACATGGGCGTTCGCACGTGACAAAGCTATTCCATTTCATCGGTGCTTCTCCAAAATTGGCCCTTACTTTGGAGATGTCCCCGTAAACGCGTATGCACTCTCCACCATGATCCAAGTTCTCCTTGGACTGGTCTACCTCGGTTCCTCAGCTGCATTCAACGCTTTTGCAGGAGTCGCCGTCATGTGTCTTGGAGCATCTTACGCGATGCCCATTGCCATCTCGCTGATGAACGCCCGGCGAGACATGCATGATGCCCCATTCAATCTTGGTAGCGTTGGTACCGTCATCAATGCAGTCGCAGTGCTGTGGGTCATGTTTGTCACCGTGCTATTCTTGATGCCTGCTGTCATCCCAGTAACGATGTGGTCGATGAGTGAGTGGCTTTTGCTCACGTGGGTGGGTTGAGGCACTGAATGTGTGGGGGTAGATTATGCTTCGGTAGTGTTTGGGGGGTTCGGGGTGATTAGTGCAGCGTGGTATATGATCAGTAGGTTGTTTACTTGCTGTTTGGGAACTTTATGGGATTAATGTGGTTCAGACGGCCAGTTTTACTATAAAGGACCTCCAATCCAGGAAGATTCAACTAGCTCGTCCGAATCCTCGGACTCTGCTTTACATTGAAATAATTCCGAGCGACAATCGTAGAGATGCTATCATCAAACGATGGTGGTCAAGATCAAGGTGTCAGCGCATGGTAGCTCTCGCCTTTCGGTCTCCCATGCATATGATTGTGATTATTATAGCTGTTAAGCCATGTGCAGAGTCTGTAGACATGATGTTTATGTTACACTAGACTAGATGTCGCATGGTGAAGAACCCCGTTTTTGTCAAAGTAAGAGCCTAGTACCACTCCAAGGGTGATTTTGTGGTTGCAAGTGCATTTGATCTGATGTCAGCAACACCCTGTAGACCAGAAAGTTTTGGCGAAGCTCCAGAAGGAAATAATCAAATAGATAATTCTGTAGTGGTACTAGAACAGATAAGATAGAAGGCAGAGAACTAAACTGCCAAGAGACGTATCCTGATCATGCATTGATTGTCCGCTAGTCTCGGTAATAGACGGGCCGCTTGTTTCATCACAGGTGCCTGACTTTGTGGGCGCTCTTGTGCAGCTGTGTAAGCATTGAGAACGGGAGAAACTGTATGTTTGATTGCAAGCTGGTAGTTTCTTTCGGGCAGAAGCCCTGCAGGGGCAACCCGGCCCGGTGGTTACCCGACCTGTGCAAAAGTGAGCCAAGGTGAGCCGCTATTCCTACATCAATGGGAGTGAATGCGACGCAGCGAAGTGGACCTCGAATCCCCAAACCATGGGAGCCGCAAAGCGATGCATCAAGGTGAGGCTAGATAAGGAGACTGTTGGTAAAAAATGTAGTAAGGAGGCATCCGCGTGAGCATAATTGTGGGCATCTGCTTCAATGCAGGTATCCATGTCCAGAAAAGTACGCGAATCTATATGCACACAGCAGCATGTGGATACTTTGGGGCCGCTCGTTTGCCACTGGCAGAAAGTGTCATGTTGACTGGGTGGACGATTCCTCCCTTTATCAGGTTCTGTGGTGAGAGAGTTCACAACGGTGAACCTCCTACACGAGTAAGCGAGTAAGCTTGAGAGAGCAATGCTATAGCACCTTCGAGTGCTCTACACACAAGTTCGGACCTGAGCCATCAAAGCTCACCGAAGTTTATGGCAAAGAAAAACCGAAAGGCGGCAAGCAGCAGGGCGCCGGACCTTGTTGGAGTATACCCTGGGTGCCGCTGTGTGGTTGAGGGAGAAGCCACATGCGTTATACGAGCCCTAACCCTACACTCGTACCTCACTTCAGATAGAATTTCCAACTGTGTTGTCTGGCAAAAGATCCTTTCCTATCATATAATACCATCGGTTCTGCCGCCCCGTCCCTCAGACCGTATCATTGTTTACTAGTACTGGTAGGTACTAGTACACCATTAATGTGGTCACGAGGTGTAGTGGGACGCGAACAGAACTTTCACTGTAGTTCTTTTCACGCTGATGGATACCTTGCTTATCAGCCGCTCATAGGATTCTCCATAAGGGCCGCTGCGCATCCTGAACCGCATGAGTATGATAGGATATCTTTATTCCCAAGCTAGAGTTCTATTCGCATCCGAAGCAATATATGCGTCAGCCTTCCCCCACATCGGATGCCGTTACCTTTCATTGTGCTACCACGATGAGTTTGAAGGATTCAGTCGATGTGGACGCTGTTGCCCGTGTCGGGCTGGAGAAGCTAGGCTACAAGCAGGAGATGACGCGGGTTTGTGCTTGTTCTTGTTCACTTTGATCCGCATCTCATGCCATTGGTCGTCACTAGTCTAGAGGACTGGTACACATATTATTCAGTGAGTAAAGCGCCCTTCTCGTCGTGTCGCAGAAACTGATATGCGTTCCAAAAAGTGACGCTAGGTCAGTTCTTCAGTTCATGCGAAGACACATCCTGATCTGTTAGTTCAACGATTCAACTAGCAATCATGGCAGTTCGTGCGTTCAAGCAACAATCTCGATGAATACTACGACTTACGCCCCTTGTAGCATATGGTCTTGCGGCTCCCATCGCGACATCGCTCGTTGGAGGTGGTCCAGCGGTAATGATATGGGGGTAAATTTACCCTTTATAGCTCGAACATGATTTGACACGGTGCAGATGGATCCTGGTGTCAATCTTGACCCAAACACTCGCTCTTTCACTTGCAGAGATATGCTCCAAATATCCCACATCAGCAGGGGCATACTACTGGTGCTATCGACTTGGATCTCCACACACGCGAGTTCTTGCCTCTTGGATTAATGGCTGGTTGACAGTCGTTGGTGTTTGGACGATTGCTCTGAGTGTCACATTTGGTATTCCTTCCGGTGCACATCACTTCCGAGTATAACTGATGCAGTCTATCAGGAACCGCTCAACTCATTGTGGCTGGTGCCGGAATATACCATCCTGAATGGACTGCAACAGCGTGGCAAACATGCAAGGCTTCATCTATAGTCTATCGATATGGTTTTCTGACTAGTCTGTGACTCATTCTAGATATGATTTTCCTCGGCGTGACCGCTGTTGCCTGTTTGTTCTGCCTATTCTTCAACAAGCACCTGCCGGCCATCGATGTAAGCTCTCACTAACGGATCCACTCTGAAATTTATACGTTGCCAGATTATTTGCGCTTGTTGGACTGGTCTAGGCATCATCGGTACGTTTTGCATCACCACTCGTCCCTGTGTGCTGAGTTAAGTCGTTTCAAGTAATCTTGATATGTGTATCCGTCAAGGCTGCGGCAGGACGTCATTCTATCTCTTTTGCGCTTGGACATTTCGATGCGTCTTATTCAGGATGGACGCCTGGGTGGTCTTTCTTTATTGGTACATTACCGGTATGATCGCTGTCAGATATTGAAGCCCTTAGTCAATACTCACGATGCATTTAACAGCCTGGTGAGAAGCTGTTATTATCAAGCTGTAAGACTCAGAGCTGAACAACGTCCTAGCATACACATATTCTGCTATAGGAATGAGTACGCAATACCTTTGCACCGTGTTCACTGACTTACACGTCGAAATCAGTTACCAACATGGCCGAAGAGGTTCACAACCCTTCTGAAATACTCCCGAAGGCTATCACCTGGTCCATACCTATTGGCACATTATCTGGCATAGTATTCCTTCTGCCAATCCTTTTCACGCTCCCGGATATCGAGACATTGCTTCAAGGTTAGTTTCACGCTGGAGGAACTTGTGCTTCTCATTTATATATGTCAATCAGTTTCTTCCGGTCAACCAATTGGTGTTATGTTTACTTTGATCATGGGCTCCAAGGCTGGAGGGTTCGGGCTGGTGAGTCTGTCACGACCTTTCGTCCGGTGCTGTATCTCTGATTTGGATTGGTGTTCAGTGGTTCATTGGTACGTCACAATTGGTCTCTACCAATTAACCTGCCCTTTATCTCACTTTTCGAAGTATTTGGTATCGGTATGTTTTGTGCGATCTCCATATCTTGCGCCGCTTCTCGCGCAACATGGGCGTTTGCACGCGACAAAGCCATCCCATTCCATCAGTTGTTCTCAAAGATCAGTCCCTACCTCGACGATGTCCCCGTCAATGCCCTGCTACTCTCCACCGTCATCCAGATTCTCCTTGGACTTATCTACCTCGGCTCCACGGCGGCGTTCAACGCCTTCGTAGGCGTCGCTGTCATGTGCCTCGGAGCATCCTACGCCATGCCCGTTGCGATGTCGCTCATGAACGCCCGGCGAGACATGCATGATGCCCCATTCAACCTTGGCAGGTTCGGTACCGCGATCAATGCAGTCGCAGTGCTGTGGATCATGTTCGCTATGGTGCTATTCTCAATGCCTGCTGTCATCCCAGTCACGAGGGTTTCGATGAGTGAGTGTCTTTATCTTGCGTGTGTAGGCTGAGACGCTAAATAGAATCGGTTAGACTATGCTTCGGTAGTGTTTGTGGGCTTTGGGGTGATCAGTGCCGTGTGGTATTTGATCAGTAGGTTTTTTGTTTGCACTTTGGCAACTTGCTTATCGTGGTTTAGATGGCCGGTTTCACTATACAGGGCCTCCCATCCCGGAAGAGTCCGCGGCTTCCTCGGAATCCAATCGGTCGACCTCCCCACTCCAAGGATGATTCAAAAAGTCGAAGGTCTACATGTCATGGTCTCCCTGCTATTACAGCATTACTTTCAAACTATGTACAAAATGTCTTGAGTTCCCTGCCCCGGCTTTGATGCAATGAATCGCATTCAGATTCCTTCCTAAATAATGGTAACAGGTATTAGAGGGTATGAGATATCATGCAACGAGTGTCAGCAGCAGGAAACATGGTATAACAATAGCAAGCAAGTGCAGTGAAATGATATAGTTTGAGGGAGCAATCACGCCCAGTTTCACTACGCGCGTAGTTTCGGGATCACTTTGACCATCTGGTCAATGTTGATGAACTGTACCCAAGCCTCCAAATCTTTCGCGTTATCGTGCCAGATGAATTTGGACTCCTTCGTGCCCCTGAAGAACGCGCATGCACACTGATACGATTCCTCGAGCATGACCCCACCCATGCGTTGTACGCCAAGTTGAGCTTTGAATACACGGAACTCCCATCCCTGTAGTGGGTGGTCATCACCACGCGCAGACTCGGAGGGAATGTTGAATTCGAGGCGTGACCAGTCGAAAGCGGTGCTCTGGCCAACAGCTTTGATGTATGCCGCTTTAAGCGAGAGGAGGATGGACAGGCGCCGGAGGACGACTTCGTCCCCGAGTTCAGGATTGAGGAAGGTCATCTCTAGCGGGGTCAGCTGTGGCCGGTAGCTCGTTAGTCTTTGGTGATATTCTGTACCTGTCTTTTGGCTTACTTTATGTGCAAAGGATTCAGCGTAGGCTGCTACTGAGACACCCTTGGGCTCTACCGAAATCTGTTTAATGCCCAGCCCGATGTTTATTACTTGGCGCTGCCGTCCCTGCGTCATCACCATACCGCAGAGTGAGTTGTCATATGCGAGGTGGTATCCAATCATGGACTGTAGAAATTTTTCTGGGGGCATGTCATCCGGTGACTGTTGTAGAGAAGTGCAATAAGCATCGATGAGTTATGCTACTCTGAGAGTCGGTGACCACCACTCACCTGCTCGATCCAGTGCTTTCCATTCGAGGTGACGCAGTCTTTCCATTTTGCACGCGATATTCGTCGGTGGCGCATCATAAGAAGGGGTAACATGTGGCAAATAAGCTGTCCTGCTGAGGCGTCAGAACCCAAATTAAGCGAGTAGTGGGGTGGTACTCACGGAAAGAATCTATAGAAGTAGGCTGGTACGGGAGTCTAGCATGAGGGACGCAATCCTGCACAAGGTGAAAACATTTATCGTACTCCTGCGGAGACAAGGTCAGGCGCTGGACTATCAACAACAATATTGCTCAAACCTCTGTCAATACATCACGATTCAATGAGAGCATCCAGACGAGAAGTGGACAGTCCATGGCCATGGTTTCACAGGGTCTGAGAGAGAATTCAAACAGTCTATTACTACGGGTGGTGGCGCAGTGAATGAATGCAGCGCACCTGAGTGATCTTGGGCCTATAATTGGGTAGTAAAATTACAAAATCCTGGTGTTACTAGCCGCAGTACAAGTCTTCAAATTTATCCAGGAAGCAAGGTGGAGGCCACGGAAGATACACAGCAATGGCGCAGGCCCTGGCACAGTAGGTTCATTATAAGGTGATCACCAGCCTAACAAGCAAACCGCACAATTTGGGTCGCCACGTGCCGGGCCACCGGAATTCTGCCTGTCTCTTTTTTTTTTTTGATTGCAGTTTCGTTTCACGTGAACAAGTCGAAGGCACTCTCATCTCAGCCATGCATGATCAGTACGTGTTTGACAGCTGTCGTCGACAATACTACTCGGGGACGTCGGAGATGAACAGTGATACTTTTTAGCTTATCTCTCATGTTTGCAGTCGACCGCGTGCCGCATTCTGTCCTTATTCGAATCAGATCTGATTCCAAGAAGGCTGTCCTATGGAGAAACACGTCTTCCCATGATTTCGACTTGCTATTTGAACCCTAGCGCTACCCATTACGGGAGGTTACAGGGTATCACCAGTTCTAATAGCCAGTCCCTCGCCCAAACAGAAGACAGTCAGAGAATCGTGGGCCCTTCTCGTGCAAAGTACCCAAATGGATTTTACTCCACCATCTGCTCAGCTAGAAAGTTCGGGAGCTGCACGCACTTAATGCATGCATGATGAAACCACCTAAAATGGTAAGATGGCCCTGAGAGGACTCCAACTTATCTTAGTACAAGTTCCAAGTAACCACATTGCGTTAGAAGCGAATGCAGAGATTGCCTGCGGCCTGCTCATTCATTTCAACATCCTCACCGCCGCTCAATAGTCCACCCACTGTATTCACTGCATCTGCCGACGGCAGCGGCTCCAATTCCTTGACCGTCGGACTGACGCAACGAACCACATCCGTGGCGAATGGAGTAAAGCCACCTGCTTCTGAGGGCATCTTGCAAGATGCCCTGATCGTGATATCTGATCGTGTCATGGAACGCATGAAGTTCAGAAGCTTGATAGCAGGCTGCAATCGAAGTCAGGTGGGAATCATTCTGCTAGCCATTGAAACACACGTACGATACGCTTAATATTTTCATCCTTCGCGTCCTTGGCACTCGGTTCAAGCTTTTCAAGCAACACCAAGAATGGAACGAGATGCAACGAGATGCTTGTGACCTTGTGCTCAACTATCGCGTGCACAACAGGCCGCATAACTGCCTTTCACGCTATCGGCCTCGGGTGTACGACATTAACCGCAATAAGAGGCTCTTCTTCCGCGAAAGCCACATCAAAAATAGCACTTGATACAGCGTGGGGAGGGATCCAGCTTAGAAGCTGAAGCGTGTGTCAATGATGGGTACCTCCTGGGTACGTTCGGGAAAGATACACTTATCGGGCTTCCGGAAGCCCACCTAGACCGACAGACTTGACGATGATCGTCGTCGTCGACCAAGCTCCTTGTGGGGGCTCTTCCCGTATTTGATCAGTTCTAAACGAAGGTGCACTTGTTGACCTTGTTCGGCAGATTTGTACACTCCCAGAAGCAGGATACAACTTACCCTTTCACAAACGTATCTACTCGCAGCACAGCCATGGCAGAATTCTGTGACCATTCACGCGTCGCACAGCATTTCTCCCAGGAAAGGTTCATTCACTCTATCCCAGCCTTGAGCAGTTGATGCAGGATAGGTGAACATGGAACCCAGCCTTGGATGGCGCGAAGAAGATAGTGAGGCCTGCGCTCCCTCGCTTGAGGCTCAAAGACGGCCGCGCCAGTTACAGACGTGCGGATCTACGTTATGTTTGAATGTATTTGAATTGACTATTATAGTCAGGTTGGCAATGGAACAAACCTCGTGATACGATTGCTCATTCAGACCCGGATCATAGCGAGAAGTGTCGTTTCTAAATGCACCAGCCCCTCCGACACGGAAGGGTGATATCCAGGCTGCCTCCTTTGAGACCAAATTTCTGTCGTCGTTCGTTAGATGCTGATGGACGATTGAAGGTAGATACGCTACAGACACATCCCCGTGCTGGAGCAGATATGAAAGCAGGTATGAGCCAAGACCGTCTGTGGACCCAGTTAAGATGACCACATAATCACCTCGCTTGCGTCCGTCAATCAAAGTTCATGTTCTTGATGCCGATTTTGGTATCAATCGGTATTGTGTGACTTTCGTGAGCTGGCTAATCGACAAATGTGTTGTGCACGATTCCTCAGGGAGCCGATGTTTCTGAGGAACAGACTAAACGTAAGGGGGGTCAGTAGAACATAAACCTTAATTCGTCCTCGACCCCACCTGTCAAAGCCTTGAGCAAAGAATTATCAACCACGTTGGCGGCAGCAGCATGCCATGGGCCAGCTCTCAACGTTATCTATAGTCTAGTTCGTACTAGGCAAAGGCACACCTATGCCTGCTGTAGTGCTGCCCTCCACCTTTTCGTACCTGTCGCCCATGAATGTCATGTTCGCGCATTGGCAGATGTAAGAAATGCTCATAGGGCATTGATCTCGTCGTGCAGCTTGACAGTTCCCTTTCCAACTCACAGCACGCGCTTTCACTGCATATCACAAGAACGATCTTCTTGAAGATCCTGCTGTAAGCAGGTGCCTCCTGATTCGCTTCTATATCTGGCTTTCAAGTTCACCAGTATCGTTAGACTCGATTGCAGCAAGTGTATGTGGCACGAGCTTACCAAACTCCATTCCTGAACCCAGCAAGCCGCTTCTCGTTGTCGATGTCGATTTCGTACCCCGCCCGTAACACTATGAAGATTCCGACATGGTTGCATCCCCCGGTTGAACATGACGGTACCGTTCACGTAGGGGTTGGCGACAATAGTGCTCTATATGAGAGCTGGCACTGGCTTTTCACTAGATGGGAGGATTAAACGCCATTCATCTTCCTACGCTGCAAGGACAATATTAGAAAGCGATATGGATGGCACGAATTATCTTCTACATACCCTCGACTGTTGGATGTTTGATAATACATCTGAAGAAGTATGACCTTTGATGTCCGAGAGATTCTCTGCCCGGAACTATCCGCGAGCAACTTGAAGTATCCAACAACAGAGAGGGGATGTAAAGACCGAGACCTACCAAAACTCGACATTCATATATACTGTCTTTCTGAGGGACCCACCTGATCTTGGAGTTTGGTCCTGATCGCACGCAGACCTTTGATATTCGCGCAACTTCATCTCGGAAGAAGCAAGCCGTGTTTCCCACTTCTGTAGTACCGTAAAGAGAATGCAGCTTGGCCCCTGCATCCACTAAAGCATCTCCTATCTTGGGTGTGAGCGGACCACCGGCAAAGGCCTATTATTACAGACAAGTAATGTGAGCATTTCCTTACCTGAAGAAAATTTGAATAATGAACTTGTGACATAGATGTATTTGAGCATCTTCTACCTGTCTGCGACAACACCTTTTGCTCCAGGAAGTTGGGCCTGCTAAGGTATTCGGCTTCGCCTTGACTATAAAGATCTTGCGGGTTGGTAATTATGGAGGATTGCCAAGAGGATTTGGGAGGATGCGGGTGGGTAAATAGACACGCTGCTGAGGGAGGCGACCGGTGTGAGCAGCTGAATATATCAACCAATGAAACTATGGCAAGGGTGCAGAACCAACGCGGATGGGATGCTAGAACCATCTTAGATGCAGACATTGTTTCAGTGATCCACAAGATCAGGACTAGTGAATAACAGTCACATTAGAGATTGGGATAGGTTTTGGGAAGCCAGTACTACCTGAGGAATGCATGCAGCATGTCATGACGTTCCCAGACGACGTAAAGCTGAAGGAGGATATGGAAGAGCTCCGTTTGGAGAACCCCTGACGAGTGCAGGGTACAGCTCGTTTCAGTACCCTGAGACTCGAGATCCACGTCGATTAGGAACCCGAGGGAGCACGGAAGGTGGTGATTAAATGACGGCAGTTCGTTTTCTGCCTCATGTTAATTTGCCACTACTGAATTACGAGGGGAGTGGCTTAAAATAGGTGTAGTCAGTACGTTGCTTAGGAAACGCATTCGCATACAAGCAATCCAATGAAGATGATACCCATGAATACCGCTAGGTGTCTGAGTTCCCAGAGAGACGATCTCCTTGTCTGCTCCTGCACGACTTGGTCCAATTTTCTGGATGGCACGATGGCAAGCTCGATAGAATTCCAAGTGTGAGATGGACACCAGGTCCAATATTGCTGTCATAGATAACAAAGTGAGTTATGTTGCATATCGAATCCCAGCGAAATGAAGATCTCTCATGGAGAGAATGTGTGATATGAAGAAACCATGATGGATGATATTTTAATGGTCGCGAAGCTGGCTGTTGGGACGACAGAAGAGGCTATGGGGCCAGGTACGTGCAGTACTGGAGTATTTGTGTTATCATGAAGAAGAGTTTTTTTTTAGCAAGGGTCATGATATCAGATAGTCCCAAGCCTCACTATGGCCGCTCCAAAGGAAAAAAATTGCTTGCTGTATGGGGCATTTGACGTTGCCTTTGCCATTCAGAATTATCATGGGCAAACTCGCAGTGTGCGATGATTCTATGAGAGAGTACGAGTTCTTTCAGTTGCTGTCTAGAAGCGTAACGTTTTACTGCAGTAGGGTCGCCGTAGCTTCGAGTAGTCATCCAAGGAGTGCCCTTCGGGCCTTGTCGTAACGTAGTGACAACGGGGACCCTGTGGCTGGCTGGCTGCCTGACAATTGTCAAACACGCAATTTCGTGGAGTCGATGTACGTTGACCCTCCAGAGTTCGGGCCAGATAGAGAAGCTACATATAGTTTGACATGTAAGGGTAGTTGAAGTCGATGCCAAAGGCATTGTTACAATGATGGTCGTATATATACTGACTTCTCCATCCTGCAAAAGCGTCAGCAATGCAGGAGTCAGAGAGAGGGAACAAAGCACACGTACGGAATAATAAAATGGCAGAATAAAATAAGATTTGAGTGGGGTTAGACACTGATGGCTAATTGCTTACTAGTATACTAACCGAAACTGAGCGTCTGATCGTCCTGGCCCATTTGATTTTTGACCCGTTCGCGCCTGATAAGTTATTCCGGATCCACAGCCACCAACAGGTCCTTTTGTTTCGGATCGGGTTGGGTGCACATGTAAATCTTGTCTTCTTCTAATACTACATCGCAGATAATCCGACACCAAATTGGTAAAGACAATCGTGGAAACCCTGTTCGTTGATAATGTTGGAAACATAGAAAGAAGCGATAAATATTGCAATAGTTTACACGGCGCAAGATTGCTCTTCAACAGGATATACCTTGCATGTCGATGGTAGGTTCTCACTCTCCATGTCGTGAGTCAAGGTATCGTCAATTTGAGTAATACGGGATATATGCACCCGCAAAGGTTTCACAGGAGGCAAGGTTTCTTGTTCTGTCGTCGTCCCTCTATGGAAAGTCGTCAAGACGTAATCTTGAGCGTGTTGACTGATCGCGACGCGAACAAGCACCATGTAGAAAGCAATTGAGATGATCGGCACAAGCTAGATAGTCGAAGCTCAGACGCTTGATAAGAAGTGTTAACGGCGGACTCACCATGTCTAGCATAACATACTGCCCATTGTTCGAACAGACGAAACAGATGAGTGTGGGGAAGAGCACCACAGAGTACAAGATGGCGGCATCCACGAGAACCCGCAATATGGGCGTTAAGGTTCTTTTTGAAGTGCGTAATGCAGAGACGTTGCACTCAATCTTCCAGATGCGATATGCCAGTAAACCTAGTTACGTTCAGGTTGGGATGAAACATCGACATTGTGCTGGCATAGAAGCGTGCTTACCTGAACTTATTAGATTGGTCGAAAGTGTCAAAGCGAAGAAAGACTGTCCAGTCGCCTTTGTGAAGATATTTCCAGCATTGCTAGTGGCTTGCGAAACGCTGTAGACTGCAGAAAAACCAGTCACTTCAGGCAACATTAGGGCACACGACTTTTTGAGCATGGTTGTAAACTTACATGCACTACAGCACCACAGTATACTTGGCAGAATAACGATCCGAGCAGATTGCCAAACAACGTAACAGCGGTATATCTTTGGTTGGAGTTACATTTCTATAAGCCAAAAGGGTTCCAAGCTGGAAGTCAGAAGGTTGGACCCACCACAACCCCATCGCCAAGCAGAGTGTGCGAGATATATATCGCATTCTTGATCACATATGTAATTTGGGACACGTCCGCGAAGAATGCCGCGGGCCCGTCTGGAAACGTGTCACGATACTTTACCAATCCATCTTCAAGGCGAATGATATCTACGATCATGTGCTTGGGGAAATTTAGTAGTTGATACAGCATTAAAGAAGCAAGAAACTAACTACGGTGCTTAGTATTAACAACATGACGGTCACTGCAACAATTAGGCGATTGACCTCCCGCAGGCGACGCTTGTAGGTCAGCGCCCAAATGGTACCTATAAACATGAGGATGGAGAACCCTGAAGAACGACTTGTAGCTTAGTACTAGAGTAAACATGTGATGAACAAATTATTTTACTCGCCATATAGAATACCTTCCAGCGCAGTTGACATTATAGCAGCCACATCGAGCGGGATGCCTCTTGAAGTCATGGTTGTAATGGGAGGGATGTACAAGGGATGTACCAGGGACGACTTGGAAGGCTGAACCTTTACCAGCTCCATGGATACGTCTTAAGTTCGCTCGATATCATGATGCTGGCATTGTCACTGAGACAACTTTCGGTGATACCGAGACGCAGATACTGTGGGCTATGTGACATACGTCGGAAAAAACCCTATAATGCCACAAGTTGAGTTAGTGCCTTCGAAGTGCCTTACGACTTGAAGGCCTTGGCCCTTGGCATCATCAAAAGAATACAAATTGGTGCCGAGAAGCTGATTACAAATGCCCTTAGACAAGATTTCACTTCCGTTTCTATTTGTTATATGGAGGCTGGGCGCTGAGCGACGCCATTTAAACAGAAGCGCCGATGCTAGCTACTTCAAGTCATCACCAATGCTGTATCTCTCTTCGAGGGCAGATGCTCCACTCATCCGAGTCCGTTATATCAAAAGCTCAGGCCACCTACACGCCACCTTCGGTGATGTATCTCCTCCGGCTCGTAAAGACAAATGATAACTAGTCTTCTTACAGGCAGACTCGATGCAGATTCCACACTTGTCGACGGGCGCAGGTCGCCGGTTCGTTGCTCCTCACCTGACAACGACGGGGAACAGGACCCTGCCAGCGGTCAGGATGGAGGAGTTGACATTCGAGTACTTGCACCATCCACAATAAACGCCAGGGATCACTATACCACGAACAGCACAACAGCGGTTCCGCGAGTCGGAAGATTTGCGCATTTAAATGGCTGGCGGAATGGCGGACTGATGGAGGCTACGCTTCCATCCGAGCACTTAGTGCTTACTTTTCGTGCATTGACTATCGATTAGCGGATTGCAGACACACCCCAACTCGCACAAAACTCGCCCCTAGACATCTATATCTCATAGGGAGAAATACAAAACCGCGGGAACGGCCAAGGAGGCGCTTACCGCGATCTCTTTGTTGTTCATTGACTGCTAGTGAGCCCATACTTAGTCATTTGCGACTTTCAAGGGCACAGAAAGATGGCTTGTACAAGTCATCAATGTAAATCCAGGATTAGCGCTCTACCATGCACCACAGACGAGCGATTATAACATGCCTTTTCAGCTTTTTTCGATCTCATCCCTGCAGCCATTGCCGAACCATAAATTTGGCTTGTGGACCCAACAGAAATATGCTGTATCGTGAGTTGCCGAGCATGCAATCTAATTGATATGGATGAGGGTCACATATAAATGACTGGTTTACGGATCCTTTTCCAGACTTGAATGAAACACTACAGGACGGACAATTTAGATTTAACCACGCGTAAGAAACTACTCGGTCATCAGCTTTCCTCATTAATGGTGTTGCTTAGATTGACGTGAAAAGATACCTGGTTGTGCGCGCTGTCCAAAGGCTTTTACCACTGCTAGCATACCCACCACCCCATATGACCTCGAACACTGTAAACTCCTTCCACGGCCCTTCCATTGGCCCCAAGTCATTGGCCCAACCTAGGACCTATATGCAGCAATATAGGCTTTGGCAAGTCAAAGAATGGATATCTCGAAATCCGCAAGCGTTCGCTATCATTATCGGGCTGAAACTTGAGGCAACTGAATAGAGCGCACAGCCGAACGGCACAACGTAGTCTTTGTACTAAGTTGCGATGCCGATCCTCACGCGTCATCCTCCACAATGGGCACAGTTCATGTCTTCATTGTTACGGGCTAAGGGCCAAGGTAGCACTCTTTCTACTTTGCATCCAGAATTTGCTGAAGCTGGGAGTGTCGTGCTACTTTAGGAGATATGCTGGTACGTTCTGAGTTTGTCTTCCCAGTAGGTTTTGTTCAATTTATGGAGCGATTCTTAGGACCAGTTCGAGATCAACACGCGGAACCTTGACATCGAACCTTGGCCCCTACACGTCCAATCCCGTTTTCTAGATGTCAATAAGCTACGGGAATTCTGGACTTACAATGCTACACAAAGGATCAATGACATCCTTTTCGGCGACCTCTTTTCGGCATCGAATACAGTAGTGAATGTCGACTGGGTGGGATGACAAGACAACCCACAAGACAACTTTCTAGGGCATTGAGCTTAATGGTTAAAACTGGGTTGGGCGTCTTGTCAGTCAAACACATCTCGTTCAACCAGGGTGCCAGTCTTCTGCCCATGGACCATTTCATATTACTTTCCAGTGCATTGGGGACTCGCTGTCCACTGTAAGTACCTGAGGTGTCACGCACATCTCAAGTACACACGTTTACCAGTCTAATATCTTCCGTTGGACGTCGACCAAGCTTGGCCGTTCCTGAATTCTAACTGCTCCAGAAATGAACATAACATTCAAGCTCAATCTGCAATTGCCCTCTCAGTCAGTCTACAACTGCATCCATTCGGAATGATCATTATACCCTGATATCTGGCTCCGTAGGGTATCGGCTCGTACGGAAATGATCACGGAATTTCCAAAGTTAGCTTTCCTTTTGTCTCTTCTGAACTCTATGACCTCATGGTGATTTCGAAGACAAAAAATACTGTGGTAAATTTGATCTTCTCGAATTAATGTAATGTTACGCAAATCTCGCGGAAGAGAACAGACCCCTTGCACGACTACACAGCACCCCAGAACTTCAAGCGAGACTACCCCGCTGCCGCCCATGTCGTATGCATGATCGGATGAGTTCCAATCTAGATCTTTGCTACCTCTTGCTTGCAACGTGGCCGCTAATAACGACGCTGACCTTGATGCGGTTCCGGTCCATGCTAAACGACAGCGGAAATAACATTCGGCGTCTGCGCTCTATCAGGTTCTCGCATTGCGGCCTGCTTGTCCTCTCGTACTCGCTGACGTTGTCTTGTTCACAAGACTACCTAGAAAACATCCGCATTACCTACCCTGTACCCCTATATGTGTGTCATTCTGTAACCATGTATATCTGTACACCCTGGATTGACTTCATGGGGCTGGCCTGACCCCGAAGGTCGCTCGTTTGACTATGTAGTCAGCTATCAGCAGGTCGTAAACCACCGGTGGATGTTTGATGGTGCGATTTTATATTTAAATCCTACATGATAGGCTAAGCTCGCCGATTCATTAGGCAAGGACTTGAAGATAAGGATGGATGTTAGTGAAGACAACAACGACATGAACCGATCACAGTACTTGGTGTGTATCCGTCGGACTCGGGGGGATTTCATTTCATTTCTCAGATATGATGTAATTTGTGGACATTCAGCAATTTACACCGGTACCCCGTTGTTCAGGGTCACTAGAAAGTGTCAGGGTACCTCGAGAGTTTGTTTGAAGAATGGGGAATGGTGACTGATGGCCGCGGAGCAGTGAACGCTCAAGCACTGCACTAAGGTCCCAGCTTGCCTGAATCTGGGAAACTAACGACGAATTGGCCATAGCTGGAGTGATATGGTCTTGTTAGGTACTACATCTTACAATTACATGCGACAAGCTGATTCCACCAGAGTCCACGTCTGAGATTCGTCGTGTAGGACAACCTGGGACAACACAACTTTGTTCCTGGCTGTCTGTTAAGTAGTTTTACAAATTCGCACACCGGGTGCGCAGCAGGAATTGCCGAGCACTCCGTCAATGATCAGACTCGCGCAGATATAGTAAGCCTTCGCTCACGGTTCATAGCCAGTTCACATCCGTTGGCATGGCATGTCCAATGGGCATACATTTTTCCGCCTCCTAGTCCCATCGATGAAAATTTCTCGCACATCGTATGAGAATTTTGTCAAGTATAACATATCCAATCTCATGTTTCTGTGTCCGTGAGCTTGGAACTTCCCCCTGCTCGGCCCAGCCGCGCCCCTTCTTTTCCTACCATAAATCCTTCAAGAACTTAGCCTTTGGCAGAACCGATCATTCACCACCATGTTTAGCAGGGAACCTCAGTCGCCAAACGGCCTTTTTTCAGGAGAGTCCCGACCTGGGTCGTCCGCGCCGACTATTGACGTCTCGCTGGCGAGTCCGTCTTTTGACTACGCTAGCTTGAATGCGCCGTTATGGCCACACCGTCTCTCCGCATCATTCGCAGCGATGGCAGACCAGATAGCAGCTGCATCACAAGCACTCGCGCTTGTCCCTTCCACGGCATTCAGCGGCAATGACGTGACAGTTGAGTTTGCGTCTCTCAAGTCGAAACTCGCGTCGATCGAGAGCACACAAGAACGCCTCGCGGCTGAGTTTGCTGCATTGAAAGAGCAATTTACGCAGTTGAATACGGATAAAGGACCTGCGTTGGAGGAGTTGGACAAGAAGATCGAGGCACTCAAGAAAGTCGTGGAAATTGAGTGCGTTAGTATTTGAGATGAACTATACGGAGGCTGACGTACCTTTGCTATCTATCGCAGCCAACAGCGACTTCCTGCGCGTTTGAACAACTCTCGGTGTACAGTTTTGAATACGCCACTCAAGGCGCCCGTTGGAAACGATGGCAAGCCACCGCCGAACTTCCCTGCTACTAGGGGAGAATTCGAGCATATTACAAGTCAGTGCATTTTTGAACTTGAGTTTGGAATGGTTCACTGATCGCGTGGCGTTATTTAGAGGAGCGCTACGAGGGTATTCTCAAGGCTTATGGTCTGCCCCTCAAAGGAGACACTGACGCCAAGCGAGAAGCTGTTCGTATATTTGTCGGCATCCCTCAAGATGGGCTTTAAGCATGTAGGAAGAATGAGGCGGACCATATGATACTAGTTCTGTCCATCAAATATCAAGCTGCTGGAATTGTTGGAAGGACTTGGCTTGCTGGACGAGCTTTGGTCATTTTGGAGGTCATTGTCAATTGACCGACCCCGGCGACCCGTGAGTGTGCGGAACAGCGGGATCAGATCGCGTAGTTATAAGTACAGCTATACCGTTATCACAACATACATCAGTAGACTAGAAACAGTAGAATAAATTACTTACCGAACTTTATCTTTCCCCTTGATTATCTATAGCTGCTTAGCAGTGCCAGTCAAAGATATATAAGATGGTGCCACTCGGCTATATGTTAGCATCTGTAGTCCGACCGCCCTCCGAAACCTCTTTGCCTCCCACTTCTCCACAGCATGTCCCACGAGTCTATCCAAACTCTACTCAACGCCAATGAGGAGTGGGCGCAAAACGTAATTAAGGGCACACCCGATTTTTTCACTCAGTCGGCCACCGGCCAGAGCCCCAAGGTATACCCACCCCACGTCCCATCTAACTCCATTTATGAAGGTCATTTCAGATCCTTTGGATTGGCTGCTCCGACTCGCGGGTGCCGGAATCAGTCATTACAGCCTCTAAGCCTGGCGATATCTTTGTGCACAGAAACATCGCCAAGTACGTGATTCGTGGAAATCTGAAGCCATGGAACTCACAACCGTCCTTGCAGCCAATTCCACCTCAATGATGATAGCGCACTCTCTGTTCTCACTTATGCTGTCAAAGTAGTCGGCATTGAACACGGCGAGTGTCTCATTATACTCATGATAAGGTCTCGATTATTCCTCTAACGGGTATATATCGTTAACAGTCGTCCTTGTCGGCCACACTAACTGCGGAGGTGCTGCTGCTTGCCTGAAAGCAGCCGAAGACGCAGCTGCCGATACCGGTGCGCCCCAACCCGACACCCCACTCACGCGCTGGTTAAGCCCCCTCATCGCGCTCGTTCAATCCCTCGACCTCTCCGCGTGCTCCGCAAGTGAGGCGTTGGATAAAGTCGTTCAAACCAATGTCATCACGCAAGTCGACAATATCTGCAACTCGGAACCGATCACCACTGCATGGGCAGACCCGAATGCGAAGAAAGTCACTGTGCACGGATGGGTGTATGACCTCGCCCGTGGACGCATCGATGAGCTCGTCTTCCGGGAAGCTCAGGCTTGATGAGAACAGTTTTTGACTCGTCCTTTTTTATGACAAGCTGCAAGTTTTCGCGACAATTTCAAATTCTTCATTAGATTTCCTCTAGAATGGCTGTACACATCAAGAATGGTAAATATTATTTGTAAATTATAAGTACATGCCGCTAAAGATTGGTCTCAAAGTTGAAATTCAAACATTACCTCTTTCGTTTTCCCATGATGCATCGTCATTTTCTCATCAACATTTGTGAATCGCTGCCCACATGAAGAAATGAAGAACGCGATCTAATGCGATGCCACTGCATGGTCGATGACAGTGTGGCAACAAATTTTCCGGGAAACCTTCTCTTTCAGACCCCGAGGTAAAGATAGTTCTAGACTTCCAGCGCTCGGTTTCAATTGGGATGTAAGCACGCTGGCTCACCTGCATATTCAGTATATATACTGCCACTGATGCGATGCTGAAAGATGAGCTTTCAAATTCAGCATTCTACTTTTTGATGCAAAGTTCACGCGTGTGCGGTCTGACCTGGAACTTCATTGACAGCTCAGCATTACGACTGGTGATCTTAATATGTCACTCCAAAAGCAGAAGGCGCCAGTATTCAGTCCTTCGGACCTTGTCTGATACTTGAACGTTACAGCCTCATGCAAGCGGGCGCCGCCACTAAAATTTTACAGAATCGTGGGTTTGAATTTTCCGTTCATTTCAACAGGTGGTCACATCAATCTGTGTAAGCTTCTAGCTACCATGGCTGGGTTTAAATCAGCTAGCGCTAACCATCCATTTTAGATTAGCTGCATAGAGCATTGAAGGAATGAGGAAGTCTTCTAGTCGTGATGGGGCATTCCAATTGATCATCATCTGTTCATTGCATCGACTGCCGACTTGCGAGGACCCGGGTCAGCCTCTATCCATGCCTGGCACTATCTTTGCACACAACCGCCGGTTACAGCTCTCCGGAGGTGCCAAAGCAACTGTATTTGCCACCGCCACCGAACCCCACCACTCACTCACACGTTTCTTGGCCCATCTGAGAGTGATGTGATGGTCACTGAGGCCAGTTTCGTTGATTTTACGAGTCGACAACATTTGCAAGTCGGAGCCAATTGTCTTAGTCTATGCGCGGCCAAACCCGGGCTCCTGCGAAAACCTTTCCGACGATTCCTCGTTTGATAGATGTGCATCCGGAGTTTGACAGATCCACATGTACACACGTACAATTTCATCCTACTTTGCTTCCGTTTGATAATTCATACAGCTTCTCCAGTGTGCAGATATTGCATGTATAAGATGCTAAGTACGATCCGAAGTCTAAACATGAACCTGGTCCAAGACTTAGCTTTGACATAGCGTATAGGGCAAACGCCGAGCGAAGGAAAAAGAAAAGTATGCTATGCATTGAACAAAAATCAGACAAATGAGATCCTGTGATATTAGCAGACTACTTGGGGAAGGTGGAGGCAATGTGAGCAAGTTAGCTCCGGATCGAAATCAAAGCGAGAACAACGCGACATATCACGTATGTGCAAGAGCTGAAGCTAGTCCATAGATCAATGATGGTGCCGAGGAAGAAGCGGGCCATCCGAAGAGCTATCAATGAACCCGAAATGAACGCGGGTAAGTGAGGTTATCAGCAGACAACGCAACACTTCCAGCTTCCACCAGTCGAGTCTCCGTTAGACGCTTCACCACTACGCCCACTGCTCTTCCTTCTATGATGAGCAGAGGAGGGCACGCCCTCTCTCATAAGCATGCTTGCTCGGGTGGCAGCCTCGAACACATCATCCACACCCTCAATCTTGAGGGCGGAGCACTCCTTGTAAGCGCGCGCACCAATCATTGATGCCACGCGTTCAGCTTCAGCACGCGAGACGAAGTTGCCAATATCAGGAGAATTGGGAGATGGACGCAAGTCGGCTTTACACCCAACGAGTAGAATTGGGATAGTTGGGCCACATATGCTCCGAACTTCTTCGATCCACTAGACAGGACGGATCAGGGATCGACAGGCGCGCCAAGAAAACGTGTCGATATAAACCTACTTTTACAGATACGTTATCCAGAGAATCTGGGGTGTCGATAGCGAAAGCAATTAAAATAACATGTGACTTGGAGTAGGACAGTGGTCGTAAACGCTGACGCAGGAGATAATGAGCAAGCGGGAAAACCCGGTAATGAAATATCAATATCTTACTTCATACTCTTCCTGCCCTCTGCATGACACAATAGTTAGATAAAAGAGAAGTCTAGCACAAGAAGAGAAGGTACAAACGCAGTATCCCAAAGTGCCAATTGCACAGGTTTACCATCTAGCCTGATTTCCGCGACATAGTTTTCAAATATAGCTGAGAAGGTCAATAGGTAAGCCAGTGCCGGATAAGTGCCCCTCCAAAGGGAGCTTACTCGGTTGCTTGAGAGTGAGATCAGTTGCGCTCGGTAGGCACATGCCACAATGGTGTATAGACTCACATATTCCTTTGGAAATTCTCCCAGCGCAAAAGAGCATAGTAGGGAGGTCTTCCCACAAGCACCTGTGAGTCCAAGTTTAGCTGGACATGGCCAGAAACAAAGGGCTGCGGTTACGTGCCGTCACCGACGATGACCAGTTTTCTGCGAATCTACGCGCGAGGCAAACAAAGCGCCGGAATGTAAGACTTGAGAGCCAGTACTCGAATAGAGGAATAAAATATGCGTACTGGGTTTTGGGACGACATGAATGTTGCTGGGCTGTGAGCGGTCAGATTATTCGGACTAATGGAAGACGGAGGCAAGCCTGCGCGCTAGCCGCGATGAAATTCAACAATTACAAGGAGCGTTAGAAAACAAAAAGGTGTATAATGAGTATTGTGATGAGAATGAAGCCCAAGTAAAGAAGAGAGGTGAGAAGCAGAAGAACACGGTGACTGCGTTTGACCGCTGGCTTCTTGCGCGCGGGTTGGGACCACTTATATAAGCCATCACAGCACCGCATCCTCTAGTCTGACCATACAAAACCCAATTGCAGAGAAACCGCAGTCAGATGCCACTCACACCAGTACTATACATAGCACCCACTCCGCTCATCAAAAGCCGTAGAAGTAACAACAAACTATGTACTCTATCACATTTATCACACTAAAAATCCGACTAGAACATACAAACTGTACAATAGGTGAAATTGTCAAAGACTGAAGTAAAGCGAGAAGTAGAGACACAAATGGTTAGTCAACCAAATTACATGAAATCATTGGACAGCATATGCTGCCTATTATAGCTGTCGTCAGCGGAAGACCGAAAAGCATAAAGGTTGAAGCTCACCTTAATCTCCTTCTCGAATTTCTTCGCAACCTTGGAGCGTTGCACCTTCTGTGCCGCGGTAACGAGGCCACTTTCGGGCGTCCACTCCTCTGCCGTCAGAATAACAGCTTCTAGAATCTCCATCTGTTTGAAGCCGTTCTTTTTCCCGATGGCATTGCACTCCTTGAGGATGAGATCTTGTACCGCCTTGTTGGCGCACAAATCCGATAACTGAGCGTTCGCATCTGCGGGGATGGACTTGGCTTCGAGAGCATGGCGCAGATTGGCTTCATGGGGGATGATAATACCAATAGGTTGTTTGGCTTCAGCATCTGCGTATACACAAATGTTCGCCACAAGGTAACATGACTTGTACGTCGATTCAAGTTGTTCAAGGGCTATGTACTGAGAAGCGACAGATTAGTTGATCCGTGGCAAAAAAAAGACAACTTAACACACCTCGCCACCCTGCAGTTTGATGAGATTCTTAATCCTAAAATGAATGCGTATCAGACGAGGAAGATTGTCCAGGAGGTCAGATTACCTGTCGATCAGAGAAAGAGTCCCATCAGCATTCCATTGACCGACATCACCAGTCCTGAGCCAGCCATCCTTAGTGAAGATAGATTCGTCATTGTTGAGGTCGTCCCGCTTGTAGTATCCTTTGGTGACCGACGGGCCCCTAATACAAACTTCTCCCTGGGGAGGGTTGTTAGTCGACTTGTAGCCCGCTTCAGGGACATCCAGGAGCTTTATTTCAGCTGAAGGAACAGGCAGTCCAACTGAGCGATATTGCATGAGCTCGGGGGGCAAGATGGCGCACATCCCGCAAGATTCAGTCATACCATACCCTGCCCTCAATTACGTTAACATATTCGCAAATCGGCTCGGGAAGTTACTGACCTTGGAGCATAGTGACGAGTGCAACGGACAAGAACTCTTGAGTTTCTTTGCTAAGAGCAGCGCCACCACTCAATGCGAGACGGAGTCGTCCTCCGGTGGCTTGCTTGATGTTATTGAGCACAGCAGCATCTGCCAGCTGGCTAAGGCCAGGAACATCAGCCTTCTTGGCGGCCATCGCCCCATTGAAGATGGCCTTCTTCAAGGTGCCGCTAGCGTTGACCTTGGTGGTAATCCCCTTACGGATCTGTTCCCACACGGCGGGCACGCCAACCATGATGCTGGGGCGGAAAGTGACAATGTCACCCTTGCATTGGCGTACGGATGCATCTGTAAGGGTCTTCACGCGGCCGTAGCCTGTCTTCATGCCGACAAAGAATAAGATAAGCTCCACGATGTATTCAAGAATATGGGCGAGCGGGAGGTATGCCAGGAAAGTGTCGTCGGTACCGAGGTGGTGACCAAGAAGTGTGTAGACAGCACCGACAGAGGCAATGACGTTGCCGTGAGTAAGTACCACACCCTTAGGGGCACCAGTAGTGCCGCTGGTATACATGATCAGAGCCACATCGTCTCTAGATGGCCTTCGCTCCTTCAGACCCTCCTCGGATTGCTTTGCACCAATCTCACGCAGTTCATCAATGGAGAGAATGACTACGTTTTCCCTGATATTGCGGATATCATCGAGAAGTGACGACTTGGCATCACCATCATAAACTATGAGCCTGACCGACGGGGTATTCGGAAGCACATTCTTCAGGGTCGTCAGGAGGTCGGCATTAGTGAAAACACCAACGCAATTCGGCTCGTTCAACGAATGTGTGAGTCCAGATTCGCCAAGGGTATCGTAGGCAGTGGCTACAGGAGTTGCAATTGCTGTGCACGCATGGGACATAAGCTGCCAGTTTACACTATCATACGCGTCAGCCATGAAGGTTTCTGCAGGACATTAAGCATACCTCGTCTGAGCATAGATGTTGAATATGTCTTCCTTTGTGATTTGATGGTGAAGAAGACCTCGTGCGAGCGCCGAAACTCGCTCTTGGACGTCCAGGAAACTGAGGTACTTGTAGTCACTGAGCTGGAAATACTTCCAAATCTTCTTCTCGGTGACTTCCTTTCCACCAACTGTCTTTGTTACTTCCTTCTCTTCCTCGTGAATGCGGACGATATCACGCCAACCCACAGCATCTTTCGTGCCATGTGTTCGGGCGGCGTAGTCGATGACATCTGGAATGATGTCGATGCCCTCGAATGGTTGAGTCACGAGATTGTCAGCAGTGATTGCCAGGCGTCGAACTGGGCTGCCATCGTCGGTAGCAACCACGACAGAGCCCTTACCAAAGAAATTGCGTTTGGAGGTCATGATGGATCACTTCCAGTGACGCCCCCCAAGTCAGCACTCCGCAATAAAAGCACGTATTAATCACGTGATACATCAATCGGCTCCAATAGGAGTTTGAAAACGGTTGATGGAGAAAGCCCGCCAATTGTGCTCGTCTGACGAAAGCTCCTGGACCCTGAATGTTGTTCGGCATGAGCATTTATTTTCTGATCTGAGTCGAGGGGAAATTTTACGTGTGTGCCTTGCCTTATTTCGATGAGCCGCTAGATGTCTCCCGCATCACATAGCAGTACGCCTTTGCATGGTCGTGGAACCTAGCTGTTCTCGAAGACTTCGCAGGTAATACGTGTGCATGAGATTTGTCTCGCTGCTCGCAGCCTCAGGTCGCGTTCGGGGAGAATATGATAGGTGGGCCATGAGTCAGGATTTACGTTCGGGCTTGAACGTCAACCTTGGCGACTTAAAGTGTAGTAGACTTCCCTCGATATTTTGAATCACTAGAAAACCAGTGGTTTGAAAGAGAGATGAGAGGGGGAATTCTCGGAGATGGACTGTGACCCACTAGACTTTAACTGTATTATAGAGACACGACGCGCTTTAGTAGGTTTGACCCTGACCTAAGTATATGTGTGACCGACTGAACATTAATTAATTTTGCCAATGGATGTGTGAAGAAATATGAGCTCTGAGCTTGCAAATGATCTCTCGTTATCGGACAATGGCAGTAGAGGTAGGCAATAATGTAGCTATTAGTATGGTCAGAACAGGAGCAAAAAATCGCGAGCCGCTCACTTCTGCTGCACCATACGGCAAGTCAACAGTAGTGACTCTGTGGTTCGACAGTTATAAAGGGGACAGCAGGGAAGCTTCTCTAAATCAGCTTAATTTCGAAGCACAGAATTTCATTAGACAATACGTCGGGAAGGTCTGGTCTAATAGTGTCGCTGCACAGGAACCGAAAAGATTGCGAACTCCGGTGGATTATCATGCCAATCTCACGTATGAGCTATCAGTGTTCGGGTGAGCGTCGTCACTGAGCAGCTTTGTTACAGACACATCTTCTGGCTTGACCACCTCTGGCGCATTAGGATCTGGAAGGAAAACCTCGATCTGCCAGGTTAAATGACCCCAAAAAGAGCATTGTGCACGATGTGATTCACTAGCAAACGTACCATCATTCAGGTCATTTGGTATCGAATCAGCTGTCTGCCTGATGTTGATATGCAGCATTAACGCTTCGATTGCTTCGATAAAATACTTACAATCAGTATTCTGCCATCAATGATGGTATACATGCCAGACCCGAAAAACAGGCATTAGAGAAGCGGCCTCCGCCTGATCGCAAACGCTAACTTCAGGGTCTTGTTCAGCCGCGAGTCTATCAGCCTTGCTCGCAAATCAAAACCACGACTTTTCCAGATAGGCAGGTACGCGACACTTAGCTCATGATGAGGTCCCGGATCCCGCCTGCGCTCAATTTCAATGGTCGTAACGAGAGATGAACAGCGTGCAAGGCATCTGCCAGTTCTCCGTAAGAGATAGACTTTGCACGAGGCATCTGTAGAATGCAATTTCCGATCTGTCAATTAAATCACTAATTGCCGACAGACCCACCTGATGCACGCAGCAGAGTACAACAAGGGACTTGCAGACCACAATTAGCTGCCGCGAGCCATTGCTTGGGTCTCGTTTGGCATAATCTACTGAACCTTCCATTGCAATTAGCATAACACTATCTGCACTACGGTGAATCTTAAATCAAGCTTAGTATTCTGAGTCTAGAAAACAACCTGTCGAAATGGGCGATGCGGTAGCGAAAGTGAAACCGTGATACGTACCAGGAGAAATGTCATATCCCTTAATCCCCTGCCAGGAGTTCCGAGTTGCGTGAAGGTTAGAGTAAGAATGAACTTCCAAAAAACTTCCCAGGACTTGGCAAACGCAGGATTCAAGGGGAAAAGGTTAAACACTGGCAGACTTATTTTTAATTACTAGAACTAGTTCCAATTGAGGATCCTGTCACCTGCGCGCCCTTGCCTGCCAGTTTTTTTACATACTGATACTGCAAGCAGTCCCTTTTGAACTCAAAGACCCCAGAAGTAGAAGTGGAAAATTATTACGCGCGGCAGAAGTCCTAACATAAGTCGGATCAATAGTACGTTATCCTCGATCATCCGGTCACGGGCTCACGGCGTTACTAACCTGCTACTGGTAGTACTTACTTTAGAATTCATACACTTGGTTACTATTCTGGTTCAGTACAAATGATACTGCTAGTACTGACAACGTTCTGATGCCATATATGATATATCCTTTGATGCCCAAGGAGATTTGGGTAGCTGAAGAGGAGTGATGTCTTCTATGTGTATGTCACGTTCATTTTTGGCGTTAGTCAGATTTAACCTTGAAATGGTGCTGCAGATGCGGTACTTCGGTAATTGATTCTCCTGATAGCAATATTTGTATTTGGCAGCCGCCTCGCAGTAACATTTATGCGAAATGTTCGCCCATTTGATGTCTAGACTATGGACCGCAGAACATACACAAACAGGTCATATTAATTGAGTGGTAGTGGTAGTACAACAACAACCTCATTAGATGTGTTATCACAAACTCCGCGTAATATGAGCATTATTTACAAAATAAAAACAAGATATGTCACAGAGCGCCACACATTAGAATGCTCCTTTCTCGAAGAGTGGCACAACGAGGTAGTTGCGATTGCTGACATCGACGCCGCGGAAGTACCCTATACAACGGACCGTGTCAAGTTTGCTGTCAAGAAAGTGACGCTCGGCACTTACTCGGACTGAGATAATACCACATTACGGTCCCCTGCGTGAAGTTTTCCAGCGCATGGAGGTATCTTTCCAGTTCGGCATCTACGTCGGCACCAAACGACGGAAGCTGGCTCTTGAGATTGATGTAGTCGTCCACGCGTTGATTCAACATCTCAGTGAGTATGTTAATGGCTTCTTGCAAGCCGACATCGCGTTCATGCATGACACAGAAGACAAGGTTTTGGTAATCGCCGTCAGCTTGTTCTTTCTGAAGAGGAATGAACAAGTCAGTATGATCCAGTGATCAATGTCGTTTTCCTCACATTAAAAGAACAAAGGTCCTGTTTCAAAAGAAAACATGAGCTCCCAAGTCAAAAGGTCAAATGAGTGAATAACAAACGTTTGGCCATGTCATAAGGTCGGTTGTCGCGTCTGACATCGCTTTGATAATAGGATTTTCAAAGACAACGTCTGGAAGATCCAAGTCAAGAGAATACTCGATCATCGCTGAAGTGACACTTTCAGCAACATGTGAGGGGGACACAAAATATTCTCACCTTCCACAAGAGCGCCGCCGATGGTCGCACGACGCATGAGAATGAATTCCTCAACCGAGGGCATTCGATCTTGAGAACGGTTGCGAGATTGTAATACTTGAGAGCTACTCCATGCCTCAAATGCCTTAATGAACCTGAACGGAGTTCCGCATCAGAATGAAAGTCCTTGAACTTCAGCGTCAACTTACCGGTTATAGGCTCCAATGGTAGATGTTCCGCGGAATCGAGTTAGCAAGCTAGATAACACACACATCAGTTACGTCACAGGGTTTAGCAACGAGAATACATACTCGTACAGCATTGCAGCATATGGGTATTTTGGGCGGGGACCATCAGGGTTGGTGTAAACACTAACGGAGATATCATGTCCAGCTTGCACTGCGTCAGGTTTGGATTGTAGGTCGCCTTCGTCAGAAAGATCGTCGGTCTAAAATCCAGTATGTGAGTTGATAGAACTGCATGAATAACAACTAGCTTGTGCACCGAAAAAGCCCAGAAAAAGAACATAATACAAGTTTCAAGATGCGCAGAGTCAGCATCTGGAAAGCTTAATGCAGCAAAAAGATCGAATTTGCCGTAGTTGAGGAACTTTGACTTCTTCCTATCATCGTACACACTTATTCTAAAATTTGTTGTTAGTGCAAAGTATATGCCACGGATGGTGAATGATACACACTGGTTGAACCATGAGCGCGCTGCACGGTCGGCGTCAGCTTGGCAGGGATTGACTCTGAGCTCGCAGACTCGGCCAGTGATGGCAGCTAGATCCTGAAGGTAAAATTGTGGTGGAAGGGATTCGTATCGTTGCATGATGATTATGAGGACAGTGTGTTGCACAGAATATACAGCTTGGACTTGCTCGAGATGGGTACTTGGGTTACAGTGGAGGAGGAGAGGGTATCTGGCTCTTCTTATTCAAAACCGAAAGGGAGGGGTCCTCATATCAGTCCTGTCCGAAGCTAGACTTCTTAAACGAAAGTGTATAAAAAAGACATAAATTGAGGAGGCGACACCCACACCATCATCAGTACATCACGACACATTACACGTGAAGGATGACCCATTGGCACCCTTGATTGATTTGCGATCTTTCGGCAAGTGGTGGGTGTCTTGGAGATAAGAAGAGTGTAAAGCCTGCTGACATGTCAGTTAGCTCTAACTGGTTTGAGTGGTGCTCAAACGAGGATGAATGAGGAAATTTTGGGATATCTTTGATTGCGAAGGGCACGGAAGGACTCACCGAAAATGTCTACGACGTTTGAGGCGGAACGTATAGGCTCACGTTGTCTTGTAATGCAAGATACTGAATCTCATTCTTTGATCTCCTTGATGGATTAAAGGAGATCGGCGACCTGACTCTCCTTCGCATTGTGTAGTGTTGTCACCTGGCAAGAAATCTAGATCTAAGGGTGGTGACGGGAATAGAAGTGTAGGTCCGACTTCTACAACTTCAAACGCGGATGCTGACAAGGCTCGGTTGTGCTTTGCGCCGCATTATAGCGAGAAAGACATCGACAAGGGATAGTGCCAACCAACCAAACTTTTCATGAAGACCAAATGCCGGGATGTGTGAACGGCATGAGAAGAACACGAGGCAGCAACGTGCCGCCAGCGTGGTTTTAAAGTCTTCTTTTCGGTGAACAAGTGCTAGTGGTGCAATCTTCACACTAATACTGGATGACGAACTGCTCTGATCTCAGAGGCCCACAACGTCGAGACTCGTCTTCGGAGGGTACTGTGACTGCACCAATCGAACCATTATTCCGAACGCCGATTTCCCACTGAGTAAATACGGAACATATATCAAGCAATTGGTCGGCGGCGATTCGGACATTCTTGCCGCACCATATATCTCGTCGCTAATATGTCAGGGCGCCCGCCGCCAGTGTACCGTCCCTCTGTCTGTTCCAAGGCTACCCACTGCGTTGTATTCTTAGATACCAGAAAAATGTGGGGTGCACACGCTTGTCATCCGTCGGTACTTACTAGTTGGCCTGCCTGCCGTCATCTATGACGATGCTTACTAGCGTCCGAGTACAAAGCCTAGATATGATTACGGGTGAAGACTCGGGGTCTTGGACAGGGATCGATCTGTGCCAAATCTGTGTGGTCACCTTGTCTTGGGGTCAGGGCAGCAAATACAGATTGATGATGACCTCGACACCTTTGGAATAAACGCCGATTCCGGCTACATACCATATCGCCCTGGTCAGCCAAGATCTTCCGGTAGTCATCGAGTGATCAGGCTAAGCTGCGTTTGGTCTAACGCATCTCACCAGACACGGGTGCCGTATTGACCGTACTAGAAGCGACATAGGGGTTTGTCTCCATGCGTATGTACTAGCAGCAATGTATCGAGACGTTGGTCTGTAGGAGGTGTTTGTCGCCGTCAGGTTTTTGACCTTGTGTATGATTAAGCCGCTGACCCTCTGCGAGCAGAATTTATGAATCTATGAGTCAAACCGCTCATGGAAATAATTATCTGCTCCGGTGTCGTCGCCCAGCAAACCAATTGGGGTAATCAAAAAAACTTTCAACGTACATTATAGTGTGTCTCAACCAGCTTGCTTCGTGCGGAAAGTCCGGGAAGAACTCTGAAGAACTGTGCATATAGTGGACGATAGGACCTGCTAATTTGACGCAACTTGAATTTGGAAGTCCGATGGTTATTCTGGTATTACTATCCCTGCAATAGAAGTCCGGCACTTTGTAGAGCAGCGATGCTGGGTAGTTCCATCAGTCCTGTCACGACTAATCCAGGTCTCTACGTTCTACGATATGTGTGGCACCATATTTACCACCGAACTCACACAGACAACCTCATCCATGGTCCGAGTGTCTCATGACACATCGCTCAATTGTACAACCACAGCACTAATGGCCACCTTTATATTTACATAGGTAGAGCATACATCACTCGCTTGTTCATGCTGAATACTACTAACTGAAACTTAGATCAAGTCATATCCGACTCGGATCCGGTCAAGCTGGCCTTATGAAACAAGGTGCTGAGCACTGAGCACTGAGCTATCGGAAACCGAGTGAAAACACGTCACCGGTCAACCGGTCACCATTCACCTGAAACCATAATGTATGGCAAAGTGTTTGTGTCCTTGATATAGGACTCATTCCACAACGACTCGCAAAGTTGAAATCAAAGGTCCATTACTCCTATCGGTTAGTGCTGAATTCTAGCATAGCACAGTAAAATGAAACGCGGTGGGTCCAAAGCTCAAATTGATCATCCATTATGCATCATGATCTAACCGATCTATCTTAATGATCAACACCGCTAGCGAGTTTCGCCACTATCCTCAGTTGTAATGTGACATAGCGGTAGAACTTTAGAAGCCTGTCTTGTGGTGTGGCGGTGTCAATGAATCTCGTGTTCGATGGACAGCTCAAGGACAACTATACTTGACTTGACTCAGTAGGCTTGATGAGGCTCTATGTATCGTCTATATCAAGAATGAGGGAAACGTGATAATGAAGGAAAGGCTGTGGGCGTGTCAGGGCACGTCAGGGCCCTATAGCGACGTCAGTCATATCAGTCAGGTTGAAAAATGAAAACTTTATAATCGGCCCATCTAGCACGTTCTAGTAAATAAGCACATGCTTCAGCAAGGAAGAGGGTGCTAATATTCGCTTATATTCACTACCTAGAGGCCGGTGGCGCTCTCGAAGAGTGTACATGTGCAATTTTCGGGATTCGACTAGTTTCCAGGACCTTGTCGTACATGGACGTGGGGATAAGACACCTGCTCTTTCCAGAAGATTATAATCTCGATGACCGCCTACAAGGAACAATCGTGATCGTTAGCCGATGCCAGTGGTTAAAGTGAGATGCCCTGTCATTCGTGGATAATTTTTATCAAACTTCAAGGTCCTCATTTCCGCTAGAGTGCATGCCTGCTTGGGCAATTTGGGACCAGATGTCAATGGTTAAGGGCCCTCGGGTATTTCTAATCCTTTGCCGAACAAAGGGTCTGAAAAGGTTCCAGGACCTAATGTTAAATTTTGGGCGGGGCCCATCTCAGCCATGACCCCACAGAACACTCACATAACTATCGGGCTAGATTGTCTACCGAACCTCGGATTGAACCGAAGTTGCGTGAATCGGACTGCTTGTAAACGCCCAGCGCCCATAGCGAGACAACGTAATGCGCACCGAGCGGGCGCAGTGCTCGATATATGATCTGCCCACCTAGGCTATACGAGACAGTCGCAGGATGGGTATTCTGAACATGAGAAAAGAACACGCGTAACATTGTGAATGTTCTGACGGGCCAATTTCTTACCCTGCAAGTACTCTGTTATAGTCTGCATCATATTGACCTCGCCACCGGGGGTCTTCACAAACAGCTGCCATGAAATACACCTTGATCGTGATTTCCTGGAAAATTACTGTATAATCCGTTTGCTACGGAAGATTTGTATTCCACCAGAGCTCGAAAAAGCTAAATTGTGTTGCAGGTAATACAGTGGAAGCAAACAACATACGCAGACTGGTACTTAACTGCAACTTTAACGTGTGTTCAACTTCATAAGAACGTATCACATTATGCGACGGAAGTTTTCTACGCAATGACGCAAAGACACACATAAACAACTGAGCTAATTGGCAGCCTCAGCCAACCTTTGCTCTGCCTCCTTGAAGTTGATGACGTTCCAAATTGCGGTGAGGTACTGCATACGTATGAGCCGTCATCCTCGAACAGAAAGAGGGACACGTACATCTGCCTTGACATTTTGGTACTGTGAAAAGAGAAAAATGAACATGAAACATAGCTCCATTATGTGCCATATCGTGACATACCTGCAAGTAGAAAGCCTGTGAACAACTAACGTCAGTGGACTACCGTAGGCTGATGACCAATCACACTTACATGTTCCCAAATGTCAACACCGATAATGGGTGTATGAGCTGCGTAAATGTGTCAGGGGGTATCCCGTCCGACTTCAAAGCCTACGTACAAAGTAAAGGATCCTGGTTGGCGGTCGTAACGATCTCAAGCCTGTTGGTGGCCGAGTTGTAGCCCTTCGCACGCCAACGTCAACAACATAAATGATGCAACCTGTGAAATGTCTTACAAGCCATCCCCATCCGCTACCCTGGATAGCTGCAGTGGCAGCATTGAACTGCTTCTTAAATTCTTCCACAGATCCGAAGTCGCGTTCGATGGCTTTTTTCAGGGGACCATCGGGAAGATTGCCGCCATCAACGTTGGAGGGCGAAAGATTCTTCCAAAACAACGAATGGTTGATGTGGCCTAAATGACACAAAGTCAAACTTTCAAGAAAAGAAGCTTTGAGATTGAGCCCTACCGCCGCCGTTAAATTTCAATGCTGACTGCAAGGCAATCTTCTCCTTGACGGAAGGTGACTTCGCATAAGATTGCTCTGCGGCATTAAGTCCATTAACGTAGGTCTGATGATGCTTAGTGTGATGGAGCTTCATTATTGCCTCGGAGATGTATGGCTCAAGAGCCTAAACCATTAAGCTTCAGATGCATCCTCCGCGCTCATATATGAAGAAACACCAACATTGTAAGCATAAGGTAGGTCCGGAAGAGTGTGAAGAGACCTTTTGGTCGCGGAAGCGGCAAATAGACGAGTCAGAGAGGGCCGCAGAGCAGATTTTGCGGTGGACAACATATTGAGTATTCAAGTAAGAGCTCCCACGGACTCCGCCGCACGTCATTCTTTCAAGGCCCTGCTGACTAAGACGAGCCCCTCCACGCCGTTTTCTCAGGTTCAACATTTGCCTTAATCCACCTAGGACACCCAGTTAAAACTTGCGACATGCCTCAGCCATGCTCAGTCACGGAAATACAGAGGTGAACCAGACTGAGCCATATTTTGGCTCATTTTTCCAGACCAAACATCATATAACAAAGTTAGCTATGAACCCAGAAAACAATATAGTAATTTTGCCTGAGTTGCTGCCAGGTCACTGGCAGTGACAACACTGTAAAGTATGAAAAGCATGCAAAGTGCAACATTGGCCATACATGCTTTTCATATGTCACAAATTTCTGAAATGGATTGTAATCAGGAACCATTAGTATCATGTTACTACAGTCAAAGCCCTCTTAACCCATACTCCTTGGTCATGGCTCCAGGCTATGGGTTATGAGAGAGTGTGGGCTTTGAGAATGTCATTAAAAATAGATTGAAAAATGCACTTAAAAGTCTGAAAAAATTCATACTGTGCATTTGGGATATAGTATGAACATCAGGAAAACACCAATTCTTATCAAGTAGAGTCCAAGAGCAAACAAAATCAACTGAAAAACTGAAAGTAGCTACAATTGGCAGCCTCGAAGTCTTGAATCTTTGAGGCCTGGCTGGTGGATGAGTGCAAGAAAAAAAGGACTGAAAGTGGCTATGATTGGCAGCCTCAAAGCCTTGAACTGTTTTGAGGCCTGGCTGGTGGAAGAGTGCAAGAAAAAGAACTAAAAGTGGCTACAATTGTATTCTATATAAAGCGCAAGGCATGAGCACGTGATAGGAATGAGGTCTATGATTGCTACAAGTGAGATGTGAATGATCCCTTCTTGCTTCTTGCCACCATCTCACTCATCCCATCATTGCTCAAATCGACACACTTTAGCCTTCGGCCTTTCATTTAAACAAATAAACACCCCCCCCACACCACATTGTATCCTACTTGCACTCAGCTCTGGTGGTCTTGGTCATCAGAGGGCAATCTACAGGGGTCGCACCTACATGGCACAGTTTTGGCGCCAGAATTGTGGCTGAACTTGCCTCTGTGCCTTCTCAGCTTCAAGCGGAGTTTGCCTGGAGTTGTAACAGTTTATAACTGGATGGCTCTCCATCCTTGCAGCTTACCTTTCATGTCTTTCCCTGCCTCTTCTTCACCCAGTGTGCACTCTGCTTGTTCCTCTACCGGCACATCTAGCATCCCACCTCTTACTGGTGCCATAACAGCTGCTCTGGGGGCATCACTCCTGCTTTCCACCTCTCACACCTTTGCTGGTGAAGATTGTTGGAAGTCAGACCACTAGACTGTACCTGGTCACCATCCCATCATGGGCACTGGGGACACTTTCATTATATCCCGGACCATTCACACTCCTTTATTTGGCTCTCTCTCTTTGCCTGACATCCATGCAGAAGTGGAACACATCATTGCCTGGGGTAGTGATGTAGTGGAGTTTCAGCTTAAGAACATCACCACTGGTTGTATGCATCATAAATCCTTACCATTGGACATCTCTCTTGCACAGTTATCATTTGGCCAACATCTTCAGAGACGACTTTGGCCTTTCCCCTGGCGTAGCTCTCCAACACCTGCTATCAGGCCCCCACCTCATGTTCCCTGGCATCGCCACTTCTCAGGTGTTGCTGGGGATCGTGTTCCTAGAGACAGCAATGGGCTCCCCATCTGAGAAGGAGTAAATTGCTCCATTAGCCATTCTCAGGAGTGACCCGCAGGTGTACTAGACCACTGTTCAGGTATGGTCCCCTGGACCTCCACAGGACCTCCTTTGTTACCTTGCTCTTCTTGACCTGACACACACCTTTGCAGTTGTGCCCTCCCACCCTCTCAGCTCAACTTGGCTTTGTAGTGGGAGTTCTTAGATTTGTGTTTCAGTCTAAAGCTCAAAAGCTTTCCCCAATAATTATACCATCCTTTGACTCATAGCTATACTGTTTGATTGTATCGCGCTCGCACACTATACCCTGTCTCACATTGATTACAAATCAATCAAAATTGCTTCCACGTCTCAAAGTCCAAGCATAGATTGGCAGCCTCAAATCTTTTTGAGGCCCAGCTGGTGGATGAGTGTAAAGAGATCTGTGTACTTGTCCTCCATCATATATGAGTGAAATGATCAGTGAGGTGAGTGGAAGACATTGACCTGGATTCCTCTGAACATATTTGACATCTGAAAGAGGCTAAAATTGCTTCAAGCTTGCATGCAAGGGGATTGTCAAGATGCTTGATATACCTGTTGATGATGGATGCTGCCTGAAACACCTTGCAACATGTTGGATAGGGTTTGAGTGGTGACTAGTCATCCTCAATATCATCATTCCCACCATTGATGGGCCCTTCCTCCTGAGCATTTATAGCTGCTAACACAGCCTGACAGATTTCTTTGTCTCTTGTCTCCTCCATTATCTGCAACTCCTCAGGTGGGTTGAGTAGGGCCTTGATGTTCATTCTGTTCCTTGGCCAAAGCACACCAGTTGCCTGCAGATTGTTGATGTTACAGTGACCTCATCATTTTCTCTTCTATCACACCTACAGGACTATGCATGTATCATCTTGATTCCCATCTTAGTTCTTAATTCCCGTTTCACTTCTAGTTCACCTCATTTCAATTATGAGGATACTCCTTATCTCTGACTTTCTTTTTCTGTACTTTTACAATGTCTCATGGACTGGTCTGTGCACTTCTTCTTACATATATAAACCCTAGCTACCTCTTGTACTTTTCCTTAACTTGAATCTACTCAGTTCTCCTTGATACTTAACTAGGATCAAGGGATCCTACTGATCTAGCTCTTTGCGAAGAAACTAGCTATTACTCAATTACTTTGTTAGAGTTCTACCTCTGATTGTTGTTCCTTTGAAACTGTATATTTGATCCTCCTTTATTAGGGTTGTTATGAAAGAACTATCTGAGTTTGTAACAAAAGATTCAAATTACTCTGATACCCCAGCTATCTAGTGGGGCCCACCTTTAACCAGCACATTTACTTTAAGGCAGCATAGACACACCACCCAAGAAGCCTTTGGGCCAAACTCTTATCCCAGATCCCCAACCCTGACAGTTGGACAGAACTAACCATAAACACAACTGAATTCCTTTGCATCACTCCTCAACCAGCATTGATCCCTGGTGGAAGTAGAGTATCAATTGGACCCATTGCTGATTTCTCAGCTGAACCCACTCCTCTCATTATAGACCAAGACAAAGAAATCCCAGATGCACCAGCACCAGAACCTCAGACCTACTACCAAGCCAGATACAAAGCTCCTCTACCTGACCCTGACAAAAAACCCTCAGAAGACTCTAAAGACTCTGAAGAAGATATGCCTAGACCAGTAGAAAAGAAGATTGGCACTCTCCCTGACTTCAACAGAGAGAGAGACACCTCCTCCAAGTTCATCCAACTTGTTCACCTTTACCTCTCTATCAATAACAAGATCTATGTCTCTGATACTGAGAAGATCAACTTCACCTTATCCTTCTTTAAGGGAGGTGCTGCAGCCACATAGATGGAAGATTTTATTGATCATGCCATGGAAATTGATTTAGAAACTGAACAGCCTTATGGCTATGGAACCTGGGCAAAGTTCTTAAATAACTTTGCCACAGCTTTTGACCCCATCGACTCTGTAGGTACTGCGTTATACAAACTGCATAACCTTAAATAAGGTGCAGATGTCAATGAGTACATCAACATTTTTAAGCAGCTTTGCAGCAAAGCTAGAACCATGAACTTTGCTGCCAAAGAAGACTACTTCCTCTATGGTCTGAAACCCAAAGTCATCCAGAAGATCTGTGACTCTGGAGATATCCCTGATACTTTTGATGGACTTGTCAGAAAAGTCATCAATATGGAGTCTGCATACTAGCTTCTCATGTCCCACTGATTCCACCACTCTTCCTAGAATAACCAGAAGACAACCCCATGATACACTTCCACCAGATCCTGTGATCCTGATGCTATGGACGTAGACCAACTCACCCCAGAAGCTAGAGCCAAATATATGAAGAAAGGCCTATGCTTCTTATGCCGCTGTAGAAACAACAATACTGAGAGGAACAAGGATGCTCCTGACAGTATCTATAAAAAGTTGTGAGGTCGCGCGTTGCCTAGTCTGCGTTACTTGAGGAGACAAATGCGTTCGACCCTAGGGGAGGCGAGTGCAGCGAAGATCTAGAGGTATGCGCTTCAGTGAAGTGCGAGAAAGCGCAGGTGCGCGCAAGGCGCGGGAACACACGCGCGTATTAGTGCGAAGTGTGGGAAAGCGTGCGTGCATATGCGGAAATGATAGACTAAGCTTCAGTGATGATATAAAGCAATATAAGAGAAGAGAGGTGCGAAGTGTAGACAAATAGAGTTCTACTATGTTCTGCTAAGTAGTAAGTAAGTAGTAATAGGTAAAA
>MU172428.1:43924-54261 GCA_016695485.1 Suillus hirtellus | reverse complement strand
CCATCTGCAAGGTTCTTGAACTCGGACGTATGTACGCCCTGGGTGATGGGCAAGGTGCGAATGAAAAGCTAGAATGGATATTCAGTACTACACGCAAAAAAAATGTCAGCCCCACCGACGTTTGATTGTTGTGACCTGTAATGGTTAACTAATTCAACCTTGGTGGTGGTTGCAAGGTAGTCTTCTTCCGACGACTCCACATTGAGGTTTATGAGGCACATCAGCCATTCCATCTTCACTTTCTTTCACCTACCAAAGCCAGCATACACATATGGCAAAGGGGAATCTTTCTTCTTTCCAGTCCTTGCGCAAATAGGGCACAAGAACTCTTCCTTGCTACACACTACAGAACCAAAAACAATGCAACCGCTACTCTGAGGAACGAACTGTTTGCAGATGAGTGTGTGGCAGTTGTTACACTGGTGTTGGAATCCAGGTTCTATCGCGTCACAGCACATGTGGCAGTATATTCCAAGCATGTTGGATAAGGTTGTGGATGGGTATTGAAGTAGCTCCCCGCAGTTTCGGGAGAGGTTGGATGCACCCTGTGTAACCATGTTCCCGACATCTGCCTCCCCTGGGCCAGCGCGTGATATTCCGCTCAGAATCGCACCAGGTTGTGCTTTTCTAGATCTGTGGGGAGGCATTTTGGAATGGATAAAAAAAAGGGAGCAGAGTGCTGTAGCATTTCGAATGTCACATATCACACATCATGTGACTTATTTTGATTGGCTGAGACGACTTGTGAACCCTCACTTGCCGCTAACGCTTCAACTCAACTTCAACTTGCTAACTCTCTCGTGTGTCTCCAGTCTCACACATACATTTTAATTCTGAATCCCACAGTCTTTTTTATACTATGCAGCCACTTTCATTGCGAATTGGAAGGATCATATCTGCGATCTTCTTCGATGGATGGTGTACGTATTCCCAATGCCATTGTATTTAAACTCTTGAAGCGTTCCAGACCAAATCGTTCTAATCATGTTTTGCCAGAGCCTTTTGATCTGCCCTCTCTTGATCATCGAGCGGTATCAAGGTGTGGTGTTCGTCAAGCCACTGATGATGCATCACAATGTAAACATGCGAGAGATGTGGCAGCGTGTCACCGAAAGGTGTATTATCAAAAGTGTGAATACGTCACTGACGATTCTGACTTTCATTATTATTTGACATTGAAATTAATGTCATCAGTGTCCCACGCGACCCCCAAACGGCTGAAACGCGGCCACACACGCACACCACACACCCGCCAAAAACCCACCCAGTCCCCATGCATAGAACATATCATTCCACACACTGGGCACAAAAAATCATCTTTGTTCTCTGCTGATCCCACATTCAATGCACTGATGTCGGTATCCTGATTGTGCTACCTCGTAGCAGAAGTGACAATACATGCCCACTGTATCTGATGAAGCAGTAAAGGAGGGAACGTCAGCGTTAGCCCTCTCTTGACCGGATTGTCTGTCTTTTCTAAAAGGCTAGGTGGGTCGAAAGTCATTGAAGTAGCCACCTGTGGCAACATGCTTCCAATGTCCACCCTCCCTGGCCCTGCTCGTGATATCCCGCTCAGACATATCACGGACGGATGGGGAGAACGAGGTGAGGTGGTATGTTGATTATGAAACGTTATATGTATGACACAGTCAGACACACTGGCAGCTTGAGAGGGTTACACTATGGAAGATTGGCAGTACAGGACAAGACGGGGTTTGAAAACCTAACCTAGCAGGTCGCATGGTCAGTCTTGCTTCCTTTGAAACATGGGCGCTTAATTTGAAAGAAAATTAGACTACGTGTCTTTGTGCAGCTGATTGCAAAATTATGTGGAAACGCAAGGGTTGAACATTTGAACTTGCATCTTGTAAATGACTGACGTAGGCATAAGTGCATCAGCAACTTGAACACCAGGCTGCGCGAGTTACTTGAAGTTTTACGTCACTGGACTTGCACACCAGGAATTTACATGTCAAATAGGCATATATGAAGCCTAGTGTGGCAAGGTGCAACGGCATCATTTATATTTGTATTGCAATTCATATGGTGAGACAAGTTGGACAAAAAACCCATTTGAGTGCATCATATTGTCACATTTTGCATTCCAGGACCCTGTTAAGGGTACTGGTTTCACTGGAGGGACATGAGTACCCCCGATCATACTGAATCTTTTATATTATTTGTTGATGTTTGTTGGTTGTGGCCATGTTTCTCATCTTTTCCCTTCTTACGACTGGCAGATAAATATCATGGCCTGCACATCCTCATTGTCTCGTTCTGGTCTAGATCTCCTTGCTCATCCTGTTGTGTTCATAGTGTCTGATCAAGAACTTCTCAATGATGAACATTCTGTCATATTGTCGTGCATTTTATGCAAGTATTTTGGGTATCATAGGGTATCTTGAGATTGTTTGTTTGTAGCCTGCCAATTTCTGTCTGGTGATTTGCTCCCAGTTACTGCACTGAGTTTGGGCCACATCCTTGAGCATTTTTCTGTTTTCACTTGTGAGCAGTATGCTGAAATTGCTCGTGCACACTCAGTCAGGTTTATCTCAGTTGATCGTAAGGATCATATTCATGATCTCCTTTGGGTGCATGAATGCACCAGACAATGTGCACAAAATCTCATCGTGTTTTGGTGCACACTGAGACTACTTACTGAAGGAATGGATAAGAGATGTCAAATAGTTTATTGACCTCTTGGAACGGACTGGGACAGTGATCTCAGGATTGAGCACACTCCATCTCTTCCAGGCAGAATCTGCAGCAATCAGATTACAGGACATGGATATATATGCCACACATGAATTTGAGGCAGAAATATTGAGCCATTTAAAAGAGAAAGAAGGGTATAAAGAGGGTCAAAAAACCGAGAGGAGGACAGAATATGACACCTCCATGATAAAGAGAATCTACAAACTGGAGAAAGGAAAGGAAAAGATAGACTTGATCATCACCGAATGGGTGAGTGCCATTGTCCCCATTCTTCAGTTCTACTCCACAGCAGTGATGAATTATATGATGGCGCACACCTTCATCAGTTTGTACCCAAAGTGGACAAAAGACATGAAGAGCTTGGTGAATCCACAGATGTACCTGCATGACTCCACAAACATTCAGATGGTGACAGCACTGATGAAATACATCAGGCATGCATTTTGCATAAATGCAGAGCCATTCAATTTGGGGATGCATGACTGACAACTGTCGAGAGAGCGCATACTGCCCTAACATGATGAGAAACACTCTGGATGACGACACATTGCATTGGGAATTCAACAATGTGGAGACAGTCGGAAAGACAAGAATTGTGTGTGGGGACATGGCCATAGTAATATGGTGTTTGGGGGGTGATGACTGCAAAGAGGATGGAGGGAATGAGACCACTACATATATTGGCGTAGATGCATAAATGATGATCATAACATACAGTTGTTATGTAATGTATTAGTAATCAGAGAGAAGGAAACATGTTGAAGGTGCCAAGGATGTGACAACTGCTTGTATGTTAGTATAAGCATAAGTTGAAGATTGCCTCACAAGCATATACTAGCACACACCCATTCTGCCTTCGGCACAGGTCACAAAAAAAGAGCGCTTCCCCCCCTTTTCAAGCTCCCTGGCCTCAGCTTCATCCTAATATTTCTGAAGGCTCCTGATGAGCATTGTTCCTTTGTCACAGGAAGCCAAGGAGGGCTGCACCCTCCTTTGGCTTCCTGGCCTCAGGCTGCATCCTAATAAATTGTGTATTTTGAATAATTCCAAAAATACATTTATGAGCATTTCCAAAAAAAACTAAAAGTAAAATCTACCACACCATGTAAAAGTACATAGTACATGAGATCAGTCAGTTGTTACGACAGTACGTCGTCACATGCGAACTCGGGTGGTTCAGTCGACAGTAGCTACAAAAGAGTAGTGTCAGGTATGTCGAGTCGTTGAGGTCGCCTCTACAGAAGAGCAGAGGTTGCTAAGTCAAACGGTGGTTGACTATTATCGCGAATACAGATGCAGCAATATCATAGGTCTCTTCAGCTCTAGAGTACTCCAGGGGGCTACCATAAATCATAAATGGGATTTGAAAACCTGGGAGAACAAGGATATGCCACGTGCGTGGAGTATATGTATATTGGGAGCGTTCCATTGGCATTTCGAGAGAAAAAACCTCACCTTACTTCCATTCTTGTTGATATACAAAGACATCAATGGTATGCACCACACTCAAAGGGAGCAGCATCGGGTGCATCGATAGATCTAAATCCAAGGGCAAACGCAAGGCAAAGGGTGCTTTTAGCTTATCAGCTACTAATGCTATGAAGCACTCCACAGCTGTACCACTCTGCTGGCCCATTACTTCATTTGCAATTCTGCTTGTTCATGCCGAGATTGTCATGGATGACTCGCTGAAGAATGATGACACTAGGATCACATACAGGGAACCACAAGAAATTGAGGTCATCCAGGTTGGAACAACAGAGTCATACAAAATGTGCCATGTGCTGGTGTTGGAAGGTGGGAAGAAGTGAGGGTTTGTACCGCTGCCCCTGAGGTACCAGGATCTATGGCTTGAACTTTCTCACAATATTGTACTGTGCTCCAAACTATGGGAGCTTTGGGAGGAAGAGGGTATGAAGAAGTTGAAAGGCAAGAAGACAAACATGGTAGAGACTTGTCGAAAGAACACAGGGGTAATGCTTGTCCAACACATGCTCACTAGGCGGTTGGTTGTGGAGCAGTTACTGAAGTTGGATTACCTCACGGAACCTGGCAAAGAGAGCATCCCACTTTTGGACGAATGGAAGATTCGCATGTGTCATGATTGGTGGAACAAGAGTTATGATGAGGCTTTCACTGAAGGGCGTGAATTCCTGTCAGCGGATCTGGTGACAGCTCCAAGCAAGGCATTCTTCAGTAAGTCTATTGCATCTGCCTGTGCTCGACAACGTGTGACATGTTGTCAGAAAAAGGATGGAATATTAATGACCAAGGGAAGGAATCATTGTCCCCCCATATCCTTCCATGTGGATCAATGGTCGTGTTCAGGGAATTCACAAAACATTTGAATGTACCATCAAGCCACAGGCACTTGATGAGTTGAAGAAGCCCAGCAAATTTCACAAAACTCGGCATTTGAAAGATGATGAGCTTCCAGGACGCTGGCACGAGGGACATAATCCTTGTCCTTTCTTCTGGAGTGCAGCACAATGGGAGTGGTACAGTGAAGGTTAATAAGACTATACCGCATCATCTCTTCTAAGCTACTGATGATGTGACATGAATCAGGACACAGTTTTGCAGAAACTCCAGTCGCCTTCTTCAATTTCGTCCTCAGGAAAGAGCCTAGTTATGCGGATGTCAAAGAATTTGAGCACGATGTCAAGAGCATTGCCAATATTATTTTTCCTAATGGTAACGGAAATGACTGTGACAATATCCAGGGAATTGTAGGCGGACTCTGGCTTGGCGAGATGACCTGGAGGGAATTCGTGGATTACTTGAGGCAGAAGTGGAATCTAGATGAAAATTCCTGCAAGCCTTGGGAAAAAAGGGTATCGACATCTTCTCTTTCATGCTACACTCCATGTTCAAAAAGCCTTCTATTCTAGATGAAAAAAACCTTTTCGATAGCTTGGAAGCGCAGTTGATCTTCCAGGGATTCATGCGCCGAGGCTCCGAGAACAGAGATTGGAATCCTGAGGATCAGATCCTGTGGGAATCTTTGTTGAGAATGAGCCCAAAAGAATATGAGCCCGTATGGAAGAAGGTGGTAAAAACCATTTTGGAGGAGGAGAAGTCTGCGAGATGTATTGAAGGATGCGGGGAATTGGTCACAATATTGTGAGTGTTTGCAATGCTGTTTTCATTTCCTGAACACGCTATATTGCATCACCAGTAAAATGACTCTAATGGTGATACTTGCATCTCAGCTCAATCCATGGAGGATACTGAAATAAGTCAGGTAGAACGTCAAGCTCAGCCTCATGTTCATCATGAAAACGTTGATTGTGGCGGTGCTTCTGCCAATTCCAACTTGCCTCCAAAAACAACACAGAAACAGTCCACAACATCTCATCAATTGCCACCCACATTAATTGCCACCCATCTATGAATGGATGGTTGCATATGTTCAGAAAACCATCTCCTTGGAGACATTTGAAGAGAAACTTATGGACTCCTTATTGAAAGAGCATGAGAAAGGCATCAAAAGTTCATTGATGACATTCGTGCAATTCCTCCTGGGAACAATAATGCATCAAAGGATGCCCTAGATTTGTTCATCAACCACGTCAGGGCAGTAGAAGCTAGAACAGAGGTTGAACAGTTGCATAACGAGCTTCTCTGATTTTGATCTTGTTGGGCTAGCAATAAAACTTTCCCGTCACAATCATCGCTCTTCTTACCGATGTATCAATATCAAGGAACTTGGAACAGATGGCTTGAAGTAACAATTGTAGTATAGCTTTCTTGAATTTACTTGCAAGGTCACCCTGCATTATGTAGAACAAACGCACATGTCACAAAATTCAAATTCAGTCACACAGAAAATTGAATGTTAGAAACCTACACATGAGCAAAACGTAAAGTTACGAGCGAGTTCGAGCTGATGTAATATAAGACTTTGCAAAGTTATGATACAATGGCCCGCTGGGCATCCCAGGACCCTTTTTTGCACTCTTTCTGTTATATTTCCTTTTCTCTGATTACCAATCAGACATCGCCAAACCCGCTATCCTATCAATCCTCTGCGTGATTCTTACATGCTCTCTTAGGTGATAATCTTTACCATCAATCACAGCAGTTTTCGTCCTGGCATGGAAAATGCTGTAGTCATATCTCACGGTCAAGTCTTCATAGCATCTTAATGTACTTTTTACCTGTCTTCATTTTGACGATGGTTTTGGTGCTGCCAGCTGAACTCCGATAAACGATAAACAAGGTTTGATTGGCTGACTACGCTACTGATGTAACTCAGGTACTACATATAGAAGTGCCTCGTCAGCTCTTCGAAAACAAAACAAACTAGCCACCGAAAATTACTGCAAATGTTTTAAATGTCTGGGTAGATCAAAAACATGTTCAACCTTTCCGACCGTTGGTTTCGTTGCATGCTTGTAAATCCCCCATATTTGCCCTGCCAAACGAATGCTTGCAGTGTGCCAAACGTGCGCTATTTTGGTCGCCAGCACTGTGGTTACTGGATCTGGTGGTTGAATGGCAGGTACAGTCCCTAAATAATAGCGAGTCTTGTGCGAGGGCCACACCAAAGCATCGTCAACGAACAAGTGCCGTGTGGAGTGTAGATAAACATCCGTTGTTTGGATAGTGGTTTTTGCTTCCAGAAGAAGCATGGGAGTTGTGTCTACCAGTTCCTTCGATGACTTGTTGCGCGTTTCCGCGAAACGATGACACTGAGCAAAAAGATGGTGCGGTGTTTCCAGATTGTCACAGCTGAACTGGTAGCATGGTGATATGCCTCCCATACGAGTTAAAAGCACACTCGCAGTATCCAGTTGACGTGATCTCGCATAGAGCTGTACCAGCGCTGAGTATGCATATGGCGTCCGCACGTAAGGATAGTTTGGTGGCGCATGCAAATCATAGAGAGGCAGTGTGAGGGTACGACTAGGTAGGAAGGTCGGATCAGCTGCATTGTGTTCGGAAAGTAGGTGAGTAAGTAAAGACGGCAAAGCACATTCAATAAACTTCAGAGAAGGGGAGTATAAATCAAAATCGTCCAATTCGAACGTTGCAAGCGGTACTGGATAGGGTCGAATGATTTGGGAGTGAGAGTCATGAGCAATAGCATCCACTAATGCATTTGCTCGTGCTGGGAAAGAGGATGAGTCGGGAGCGGCGATGAAAGGAGTGTGTGTTTGAGCAGAAATCACCTTGCAAGTCATAGTACGAAGCAAGAAAGATGAGTCATGAAAAAAATGACGCCTCATAGACTTCCTACATTCGTTCTTGTGCCTCTAACTTAGGCAACATAAACCTATTGAGATGCAGTGCCCTATTGGAAGATACTTTGACGAGTGCGAGTGCAGGGTGTGGGTATAGTACGAAGCAGCTGGGTTTCATCTCGGGACCCTCCAGCATTGTCTCTTCCTCACCAATGCAGCTCAGTCATGCACGGACCATTTGACACTCATTCATATAAAGGCAGCAGCACAACTCACAGCGCGATTAGAGCGGTCCCACATTTGAGTGGCGGTAGATCACATGATTTGTTTGTTCATCTATTTTCTTATCCTCCACTTGGGGCGGTAACCTTTTCCCCGTGCAGGATAGGATTGACTCGCCTATGATGGCATGCTGCTCGGAGTGGTGCGTCTGTTTTGCTGTCGTTATGTTCTTTCTGCCGTCCCAAACTCGCCTGGCACACACTCACCTATATTGGGAAGCACCTCTGGTTTACACTGGAGTCCTGTTAGGCGAGGTGATGCCCTCCATTGCCCTGTATTGGACAGGTTAGGACTTGGGCTGTAATTAATGCCCAGGAGATACCTTGCTAGGATTCCACTTCTTGATGTTTTTACATCAATTTATTTCCCTTTGTGTCCAAGCCCTATGTTGGATATTACAATCATTATATGTACTAGTATGTATCTGCATGCTGATTGAAATAAACTGCTTGGATTTTTTTTGACTTATAGTTTTCTCAGTGATCTGCAGAAAGGTGGCTTTAAATTGTTGGTTCTAAACAATGATGTCACCACAAAGACTGAGGAACAACCTGTCCTGGAAGAACGTACCTTACCCTATTCTACACCCTTGATTTTTCTGGTAGGTCCCAACATGTATTATTCCATTCTATAGTTGGTTGACGACAAACATGAGCAAGTTTACCGATTATCTAACAAATCACCCACATGAAATGTTCTGCGGGAATGACAGGTTGATGGCGTATGCCTACATCAATACATCTGGATATTTGAGTAGTCCGGTGAGATTCTGGAGGTATCCATTCATGCAGGTTTCCAGTCTCAGTTTTGCTAAATGTTACCTTTTTTGATATGATAGGAGTTGTCGGTTTAAATCAAGCTGGTGACACCACACTGTTGCACATCTTCGTTGCAGAACCACCCACACTGATGAATACCACAATGTGGGTTCGCTTGATGATGCATGCTACATACATAGCACATCTCCCTCCAATATGTCGGCTCGGTATTTATGCTGCACATTGGTGCTTTTACCAACATGTTGTATCTTCATTTTCTGTCATAGAGTCGAGAATGCGTGCCAACAAGGAAGGTGCCATCTTGCAAGAAATCTTTGTTACTTTTTCAAAAAGGTAAATATCACCGATCCACACTGCAATAAGTTTCTTGACCATCAACTCGCTGCTGAAACGGATGAATCTTCATCAACAGAACACATACCAGCAACTAGGTTGACGTATATTGCAGTGGACACATACCCTTCAAAACAACTTGCTTCACACTAAAAATGAACCCTTGCCTACCGTAGAGAAAATACCGCTCGTGTCGGAGTCCATTTACTGTCTGCTTGGACGAATTATCCTGGAGATCCACATGCATGTTTCTGAACATGCCGTTTTACTTCATGCTTGCTTTTCTGCAGAGCATGTTCATTCATGTCCTCAACTTAGATAAGGAGACAGAGCCAATCTTCCTAATGCTCACCTTTGTTGAGCTGGTATCTTTGCCACCAACGTCCTGCCTCCTTTAACACGCGCTTGACAGAGATGCGCTCCTCCACGATTGTCTTGATAGCCCAACACCATACTGGCTTATATTCTTGAGGACTTATTCTCCCCAAAGAGTTCCAAAGGATCTTGTCATTCAGATTCCAATCCCCATCCATCGCGCTTTTCAAGTTTCTGTGGATATATCTATATCCCTGGAAGATCAACCTTGCCTCTAATGTATCAAAAGGATTTCCTTCATCTGTTATGGAGGGTCGTTCAAAGTGAGATGGAGATAGCTAGACATATGTAGGAGGCAAATACCCTTCTTGTCCAAACTGGTGCAGTGATCTTTGGCAAGATACCATTCCTGCATCAAGTACTCGACGAATTCCCTCCAGGTGCTTTCTCCTAACCAAAGTTTGTTCACCACATTCTTCAAAGCATCCTGCTCGGTTTTGTCAAGGATATTCACTATGCTCCTTACATCATTTTCAATGTCCTCCACCTCATTATAGGCTGGACTTTGTCTGAGAGAAAAATTGAAGAAGGCGATGGTTGTACCCGAGAATATATGACCTGCATTGTGCAATGTTGTCAGCAGCTTAGGAGAAACTATGCATTGTCATATCACCTGCGCTGTACCACAGCCATTGCTTGTTGCTCCAGAAGAGTGGACAAGGATTGT